>JAJPUD010012304.1:0-50025 GCA_023553655.1 Myrmecobius fasciatus
ACAATTTTCAGATGATGAAATTAAAACTATTTATAATTATATGAAAAGTTGCTCCAAATCACTATTGATCAGAGAAATGCAAATTAAGACAACTCTGAGGTACCACTACACGCCTGTCAGATTGGCTAAAATGACAGGAAAGGATAATGACAGGTGTTGGAGGGGATGTGGGAAGACTGGGACACTGATGCATTGTTGGTGGAACTATGAACGGATCCAACCATTCTGGAGAGCAATCTGGAACTATGCTCAAAGAGTTATCAAACTGTGCATAACCTTTGACCCAGCAGTGTTTCTGTTGGGCTTATATCCCAAAGAAATCATAAAGGAAGGAAAGGACCCCACATGTGCAAGAATGTTTGTGGCAGCTCTTTTTGTAGTGGCTAGAAACTGGAAACTGAATGGATGCCCATCAATTGGAGAGTGGCTGAATAAATTATGGTATATGAATGCTATGGAATATTATTGTTCTGTAAGAAACGACCAGCAGGACGATTTCAGAGAGGCCTAGAGAGACTTGCATGAACTAATGCTCAGTGAAGTGAGCAGAACCAGAAGATCATTATTCACGGCAACAACAATACTATATGATGATCAGTTCTGATGCACATGACTCTTCAACAATGAAAAGCTTCAAACCAGTTCCAATTGTTCGGTGAAGAGAGCCATATACACCCAGAGAGAGGGATGTGAAATGTGGACCACAACATTTTCATGTTCTCTATTGATGTTTGCTTGCATTGTATTTCCTTTATCGGATTATTCTTTCTTGTAGATACGATTTCTCCTGCACAAAAATGATGTGTGGAAATAACTATACATATATTCGATTTCTTAAGTATTCTAACATAATTAACATGTAGTGGATATCCTGCCATCTAGGGGAGGGGTGGGAAGTAGGGGGGAAAATTTTGTAACAGAAAGCTTTGTAAGGGTTAATGTTGAGGAATTACCCATACATATGTTTTGCAAATAAAAAGTATTAATAAAAAAAAGTTTTAGCTTTCATAATGTAGGTAACATGTAAGTAACTAAACTGTAAAAAGTATTGTGGAAGTTGAGAGGAAGGAGATATCACTGGTTCAATAGGACCAGAAAATTTTCATGGAGAAGGGAAGACTGGGCCCAGAAAAATAAGATAAGCAGATAAGCAGAGGGAAAGACATGACTGAACAACAATAATCAAAAAAAGTAGGTGGAAAAAGTTTGACAGCACCTCCTTCCCCCCCCCTTTTTTTTCCATATAAAGGACCAGAATAAAAGTGGTTTTCCCAAGTTGATTTGTGATGAAGTTTAGAAAGAAAAGAATGATTTCTATTCCCTTTTATGGTTGTGTTCCCTCATTAGAATGCAGGTTTCTTGAGGGCAGAGGTTGTCTTATCTTTTTGCATGTATTTGAATTCCCTAGGCTTATCCAGATGCCCAGCCAAGAGTAAGCACTTAATAAAAAGACTGTTCCCTTGCTTTGCTAATTATTAAGTGACATCCCTAAAAAATGATGTCCAGACTAGAAATTGAGTAGATGCCCATCAGTTGGGGAATGGCTAAATAATTTATGGTATATGAATGTAATGGAATACTCTTGTTCTATAAGAAATGATGAGCAGGCTGATTTCAGAAAAGCTTGGAAAGACTTATATGAATTGGTGCTGAATGAAGTGAGCAAAACCAAAACAACATTGTTTACAGTAACAAGATTATGTGATAATCAACTATGATGGACTCGGCTCTTTTCAACAATGAATTGATTCAAGGAAATTTCAATAGACTTGGGATGGAAAATGCCATCCCCATCCAGAGAGAACTATGTAGACTGAGTCTTGATCAAGCATAGTACTTTCACTTTTGTTGTTGTTGTTGCTGTTGTCTTTTGCTTATTAGTTTTTTCTTTCTCATTTTCCCCCTTTTGATCAGATTTTTCTTATGCAACATGAGGAATATGGAAATATGTTTAGAAGAATTGTATACGTTTAACCTATATTAGCTTGCTTGCTGTCTTGGGGAAACAGAAGGAAGGGAAAGAGGGAGAAAAATTTGGAACACAAGGTTTTACAAAAGGAATATTGAAACTATCATTGCATGTATTTGGGGAGGGAGGGTGGAATACTATTTAAAAAAAAAAAAAAAGAAAGAAAGAATGGTGTCCTGAGGAGTTGGGACCAAAGGCTGGAATAGTATCCTTTTCTTTCAATCATATTGACTCCTTGTATAACCCAGTGAGAAGCTGGCCATCTTTTCCTTTCCACAAAGAAAGCATTACATGGGTGCAACCCTTTTGTCTCCCTCCTCAATTCGTTCTGAACCTCAGTAACCACAAAGAACAATGATCCAGGGACTGAAGTAGTTGGAAAGAAACAAATAAATGCCTTTCCTTTTACTCCAGCGTTAATGGCAATTGCCACCATGCCTGAACTTGAATTACCTAGCAAGGTTTGGGGCAGCATATAACTGGTTTTTCAGTCCTTAAATAGGCATAGATATTTAATATAATGATGTGAGGACTGGGAAAAATTTTCCATAACTCAGAATAAATTGTGTGGTCCATGCTGATGAGCTCAGAAATGTTTTGCTAAATCAGGCCATGGCAGCTGTGGCTTAGACACTAAATTTCCTTTTTTCTATCCAAAGACGGCTGCCAGCAGTGAATGAGGAAGGGACCTTAGTACAGAAGCCATATTGTTGAGGTGTGAGAAATGTTGAAGGGTAAAAGATACCCTAACAGCAATCAGTCCTAATCTCCAGGTGAGGTTTTTGGCAAAAAAAAAAAAAAAAAAAAAAAGGGTTTATTTTACACTGAGAACTTCCTTCAGTGGGCTCTTCCAGATAGGAATTAGAAATACATTAACAGATAAATACACAGCCTTTGATTATATTTAGGTTTCTATGGTCCAGGGCTAGGGAGTGATCTCCAGATGAAATTAAGGGCCTAATCAATAATGGGTGGTAATTATACCCCAGGCCCAGATCTCCAATTGAATTGTAGGTGATTATTATGGAATTTTCCCAGATGAATAGGAGGATGGAGTTGCTTCCATAGGTCCGGAGGGTTTTGAGATTTAGGATTTTTCCAACCCAGGTCCCCCTCCCCCCTCCCAAAGATCAGGGAGAAACAGTTCCTATTATTACATCAATATTATATTTGATTTCAATGTAATTTGCGGTCTTTTTAATGGTTTCATCAATTCAAAATATTCACAAATACCATTTAACACAGCATCTTCATCTATTTATTACTGACATTAACAACCATTATCCATAGTCGGCTTCTGAACCATCGTCTTGGTCATAGTGCTTGTCACTAAAAAAATAACTGTTGAGGCTTTATGGCAGATATTTTAAAAAATCATCTTTAGAGATTTTTTCTGGTGATTGGCATAATTTGCAGCAAGGAAGGGCAAGATACTAGACATCTAAAATCATATTGTAGTGGAAAAAATACTACTAGGTTTGGAGTCATATGGTGAGTTTCAGCCATGTTTTTGATATTGAACAAGTTGCATTCCTTCCTCATCTATAAAATAAGAATAATAATTTTAAGAACTTGTATTACCTAGTTACTATAAAAATTATTATTATTGAATATTTCACTTGTTACAGACTCACCTGAAATTACACAAGGTAGCTAGGTGGTGCGGTGGAGGGGAGTCAGGAAAACCTAAATTCAAATCTAGATTCAGACACTCACCGACCTATCTCCCCCTCTAATAGGCTAACCATAGTGGTGCTACTTAGTGTAGCCCATTCAGCATCAGCCCACTACAAGAGAGGCGAGACAACGGCTTATTGAACTTGGGTTGTTTTTTTTAAGGAACTAAGTTTCCCTGGCTTCTTTCAAGACTCAGCTCACTTCTGCAAGAGGCTTTTCCACTCAGATTACCTTCTCACATTTTATGTACAATTTATATTTTTAAAAAAATATTTACGTTTTCTCCCCCATTCAAATGTAGGCTGGGGGGGGGGGTGAGAGGCAGTTTATTTTTTTCTTCTTTCTTTGCTTCATCAATTGCCTAGCACAGCTGCAGGCAAATAATAAGCACTTAGTAAAAGTCTGTTGATTGACTATTGAACAATTTACCAGAAAGCACCAGAAGAAACCCTAGCGGGTTTTGGGAAAAAGTGTCTTACAGGAGGGTTTGGGGAAGACTCTTACCAGGAAGTTGTTTTAAGTATACTATTCCAAAGAGGGCATTAAATGAAAAGGAGGGGGAAATTTCTGATTAATTACAGAGATTACAGAAAATTTGCGGGGAAGTTTTCTAGTCTCGCACGGATCATTCCCTGCCGTAACATAACATGGCGTCCATCAAAAGAAGACAGTCCGTACAGTAGTGGAGCTCCGAGGAGATCGTTGCTTTCTCCGCCCCTAAGGCTCCAATACAACTCCCAGAATGCTTCGCGGCGCCGAGGCCATTGGTCGGCGCGAGCGGAAGTGCGCCGTACACATAGAGGTTAAGGGTGAGAGTTGTAGGGAAGGTGAAGCTGCGTCGGGCACTGTTGGCTCTGTGAAGAGAGGAACCCTTTCGGCAGGCTTTCCAGGCATTCGGTGAGAACAAGGAGGAAGGAGGCCTAGATATCTCGGACTCTGGGGACGAATGGCTTCATATTTCCTGAGAGTTCGAACTCCGTGGTCGGGAAGATTGGATGCCGAGCCCCCTGGGGGAGGGGAGCGAACGGAGCCGTTGTGGGCAGTCGGGTACCGGGCTTTCCGTGCCAGTCTTCCAAGGCAGGCCTGAGGCGGATTCGCCACGGGGCATTTCAAGCCAGTGCTTGGAGCTTGCGGGGAAGCCAGGCTACCTGCACGGCGATATACGACAAAAAGTCCTAAGAAGGTGGAAGGAGAGGCCTGAATTGGTTCTGGGGAAATTTACGCTTCCCCTCCCCCAAATAAGCACTATCTAGACCTTCCCTCCCACTATTGTCTGTCTCTGTCAAGTCTCTATTCTTGTCTCTCTTGTCTCTGCGTCTCTGCATGTGTCTTTCACTTTACCTCCTCCCTCGCCCTTTTTATATTCTCGCCTGTATTTCTCCCTCCTGTTTTCCTAAATTCCCTTCCTTAATATGATCTCAGGCAAAGCCCTTCCCTTCTCCCGGACGAATTTCCTCATCTGAAAAAAATGACAGTATTTGACTAGTTCCTTTTCTCGTTCTCTGACCATATCATATTGATATGTCATTGTGCAGAAATTAGGAGCTGGTTTTCCGAGCCCCTTCACTTTTCCTGACTATCTTGACTATAATTATTTAGTACTTATGTCGCCTATTAGAAAATTCTGTGAAGGGAGAGATCTAGTCTTATCCAATTAGAATGTTCTATAAGGAGAGAGGTCAAGTTAAAGCCAAATTTTCTAAATAAATAATGGGCAAATAATCCCATCGATTAGCATTTCCAGCAAAGATTTACCCAGGAAGGGATAAAAGATGAATTACAAATTTTTAAGCAATCCTGGTAATATATTTGACATAGAAAGTGGTCTTTATTTAAAATTATTTGTGTTCCTTCTTCCCTTGGCTTAAATGTTTGACAGTTTCACTCTTTTCAATGAATGTAAAATACTGTTAAGCAGTTTTTTGAATGTTTATAAAAGAAACAGTACTATATACATAAAATGGGAATTTCCTTTCACAGCACTGGCCAACTTAAATAATTTTTTTTCTCTGTCTCCCAAAGTTCCCATCTTTACCCTCACTCCCCAATATGGGGGAAAGAACAGAAGATTCTAAGCCTCCAGAGGACTTGTTCAATGGCTTAAAGCTTAGTGATCCCCAAGAATCAGAGTGTGCTAGCTCCTTGGTGTCTAGTTTAAAAGATGAGTATATTCATAACAAACAACTAAAGGATGTCCAGGACCAGGGAGATGAGTGCTTTCATGACTGTAATGACTCCTTTGAAGACAAGGAGGATCCAAGAGTGGAAGAGTCAAAAGATAAAGTGGATGATGAAGTGAATCCCTCAGAACTAGAGGAAGAATACCTACTGAGATTGGAAAAAGATATGCCAGAGGATGAGAAACAGGTAAATATCTTCATCTGCATTGTGAAAAACAAGTCACATTAATTGGAGGTACATTTCTTCTACTTAACCAATTAAAAGATATTTTTAAATGACTACTAGAACCAGCAATTTAGCACTTCACTGTGACCTCCCTCTTTATTCTCATTGATAATGTGAGGATAGAATGTATAACTTTGTAACAATTGAATGTCATTGCCCAGTCAAGTCTTAAATATTTTCCTTTCTGTTAACCATCCTGAACAGCAAAAGCATAAAAAGGAAATTTTGAGAAAACAGAAAAAAACATTCTTATTTTTTAAAATGAATTCCTAAAATAGAGGCCTATAAAATTGAGTTTCTAATTCGTTCTTAAGATTGTTGATGGGTTGGATTTTTTTCTTTTATAAGCTTCATCATAAAAGTGAACATTTCCATAGTACTTTAAAGCATTTAATATATATAATCTCATTAGTCACTAAGGATACAAATATAATAAATGAACTTTCTCATTTCTCAAGGAGTTTTTGGTCTAATGAAAGAGACAAGACATATAACTACATTCTTTCTCCATTTACATTAATAAATATTGTACATAATAGCTTTATGCACACATAAATGGCAGCATAGTAGGTGGACCATTTCATGACACTCTGCCAATAAACTAATCCTTTAATGGGCAGGCTCAGTATTTTAGAAACAAAGACGTATAGACGGTCTCTGATTATTTTGACTTCAAATGACACTGTTTGATTTGGCTGTCCATCTGATATTCTTACTTTTCTGCCAAGAGATTCACTGAGGTTCTCAACTTAGGTCATTAATAACTGATAGCTTCTAACACATCTTCTCTTCTAATCCGTTAGATTAGAAGAGGACTTGAACATAAGCCAGCAAGCATTTTTTAAGCATCTCTTGTGTGCCAAGCATGATAATAAGTGTTGGAAAAGTATTTGGGGGAAAAAAAAGTACAAGAACAATGACTTTAGGTTCTTAGAATGTCACTTTAATATATCAGGGAACTGAGTGGAGAGCAGGGAGTGAAAAGTAGAAAGAGTAGAATATCTTTTAAGGATTTTCTTTTTCAAATTTATTGGTTTCAAATTATGACTGTCTTGTGAAAAGAATAAAAAGATGTGGAGATATTTTAAGCTGCTTTAAGGAAAATATCTCTGAAAATGAAATCATTAGGCACTTAATGATTTGATAATCTTCCAGAAATCTGTAATTTTTTTTTAGTTTAATATTTGTTTCATTAGTACTATCTCTTAATATTCAATTGAAAATCTGTTTAAAAATCAGTTCAGTATTTCCTTGCCCTTCTACCTTAGTCTTTGCTGGAATAAAGGACTGATAGGTCAGAGAGCTTTTGAGAATGTTTTCAGTGTTTGTGTTAAGATGACAAAGCTTTTCTGGAAGGACTTCCAAGGTTAGTGCACTATGGTGTATCTAAAGATTTAATATTTTTAGTCTTGTGAATCCTGCATCAGTTTTATTCTTTCAGGTTCAGATGAAGTAATTGATGCTAAACAAACTTATCTTAAAGCTAGACTCCCAGCTTGTTAATTTGTAATGGGTATGATACCTAGCACTGGGGTGTCTATATATTTGTGTACAAATTAAGAAAACCAAATTAAATATAGCTCAGAAGGTTGCTTGGTGAACATGGAATCAAAGCAAAAGAATTTTCGTTAAGAACTGTTCTAAAGATTATCCTTCAGCTTTTTAAATATGAGTCTAACCCTGGCAGATATTTATACTTTTTTTTTTTGAGAGTTCATATTTCTTACATCCTATATTTCTGCTTCATTTAAATATCTTTATAACATCAACATACTTGAACAGAAATAAATTGTTTTCATTGGACTTTTCCCTCGTTGCCTCTGGAAAGGCTTCTAATTTCATCATACTATATCTATATAGTATTATTATTAATATCACAAGGCATTTCCTTTCTAAATTTTCTTTTTCCCCTAGATTTTAACATGTATTAATTTTTATATCACTCTATTCATCAACAGCTTGATATACTTATTAATATTTGGCTTAAATGAACACTGGACAAATATCAAAGAGGTATTGTAAGGCTAAGTCTGAGTTAGAGAATATATCTTCTTCAGGTGGGTTTAATCAATTTATGTTTCAGAACTTCATTTTAATACTTTCCAAGATTGTGTCACTCTGCATGTTCCTTCCACCAACACAGATAATAGCCAGTCCATACTTTAGCAGATGGCCTTCAGGATTTTGTGATCAAAAAAAAAAAAAAAATAGCAAATTTTCCAAATTTAGGGAATCTGCTTCTTGGTGACAGGCAGTATCACTAAACCTGTGCTCAATAATCTTGCTTGATGTAGGAACCTCCAGAGCTTGAACTCTGCTGCTGGCAAAGCATTAGGGCTTTAAAAAAGGAACCTTAGTTTTGTTAAAGCTATTTCTCTGAAATTGAAATTCACATTAACAGCCAATAAGGATTTATCAAAGTAGAGGTAATCCATTCCTTATGGATCAATTTAGTCCAGACAAGGATTAGTGATAAATTAGTTTTGACCATAAAGTAATTTGAAAAAAGATGTCCAAAAGTGTCCATGAATAACAAATATCCCTAGAATTACTGGTAATTTACAGACCATGTCTTTTTGTGTAAATGTTTTTAAGAGAAGCTATCTTTGCTTTCAAAGACAATAGTTCTGGCAAAGTCACTTTGTATGAGACTGCTCAAGAAAATGTGAGTCCCCTCCTATTATTCTCACTAGTCTTTAAATAGTTTGAAGGACTGATTTCCTCAGTACTTTTCAGTGTTTTCTGAGTGTTTTGCAATCATAATCTTCGGGCTAAAGATGTTATGTTCAATAACTTAGAAAGTGACAGATTAGAAATTGGGATCAGAGAATCTTTGAGTTCTAGTCTTAAGCACTCTTGACACCTATGAACCTTTCCAACCTGCCTCCCTTTTTGTGTTACGGAGGTGGTGTTTTATTCATTTGCCTTACCAAAAAATTTTGTGAAGTAAGCATTTTATATAAATGCATCATAGGATCATGGATTTAGAGCTGGAAGAGCCCCCTTTAAAATCTAATCCCCTCATTGTACAGATGAGGAAACTGAAGCACGAAGAGATGAAGTGATCATCTCAGAGTAGTAAGGCAGAACTGGATTTGAATTCAAGTCCTCTGGTTCTAAATCCAGTATTTTTTATACTGTACCAGAATGTTTGATATTGTTATAAGAGCCATTATTGTGGGTATCTTAGTAAATTTTAGCATTTTATCATTCTTCTTGATTGAGCTTCTAATGTGAACTCTACCTTTTTGATAATACCAGTGCTAAATTCAGACAAAATCTGTTTTATAGCAACTGCTTCCCTAAACTGTAGGTGGTAGCAGATAACTGCTGACAGATTTAAGATTTGGGATTTAGACTTGTCTGCCTTAAGTCCTTGAATTTATTCCCTTTATTTCCTAGTTTTAACTACTGTAGTTGTTTCTACAGTGAGCCAAAAGAACCAAAAAATGTATGTTTACAATAAGTATTTGCTGTTTAATGGCATTTCAGAAAGAGACTTGTATGAACTGATGCTAAATGAAGTAAGTAGAGCCACTTTCACTTTTCTGAAGACTTTAAAAAACATCACATCACAAGCATCAGAATAGCACTGACCTCAGAATCTATTAGAGGATTCGATTCCTGGGTTTGCTTCCTACTACCTTTGCTATCTTGAACAAGTTTCTCTGAGCTTCATTTATTTACCTCTTTAAAGTGAAGGTATTAAACTACAAGAGAGGTGTCAAATATGCGGCTCACAGTCCACATGTGGCCCAACACTTCCTTGTGTAACCCACAGCAGATTAAAATGTATTAACAGTCCTTCCAAAAGTGTAATATCAATATAAGTAAAAGTAAAATAAAACATACACAATTCGTTTTAAAACCAAATCATTGTATATCCATACAGCGATCCTTATGTAAAGATTAGTATGGTTTCTCATTTGCATTTGAAACCACTTAACTAAAATCCCTTCCAGATCTAAATTCTATATTTCTGTTTTAGTGACATCTCATCTGGATGAATTCAACTTCAGAAAAACCATTCACTCAAGGAAAACTCTTTGGAAGTTGAGAATGTTTTACAGTACATTATTGTGAATGCTTTCTTTTATGTTAGGGATCCTATTTAGGGAATGGATGAAGCTATTTATTTTGCCAAAGATACATTATTTTTAAATGATGAGTCCTTTGATTCAAGATGATTCTTAAACACTTTATCTGAAGATCAATCATTTTCTGCTATTAATTTAGAAACAACACTTTTGTCAACATGCTCCTCTTTTCCTACTATCATCCTGGAGCATGTTAAGAGGATCTTAATTCTGTAGCTCTAATTTGTTTGAACTTTAATGGCAATGAACATCGATTTTTTGCCTGAATTGCCGGTGGTTTCTTAAAATGTAACTTTTGTCATGTTATATTATTCACCAAGCAGTTATCCAAAAGGCTCTCTGGTATAATACAGCCAAAATTGTTACTTTAACAGAAGGATAATTGGTGATGAGAGAGTTAAAAGATTAAAAACTGAAGAATTGAAAAATTAAGAAGCAAAAAATGTATTTTCTTAGGTACTTGTTTCAAAAATTATTTTTAAAAACTTTCTTTGTAATTTTTTTAATCAGCAGTCTTCCATATCAGCTTAAGTTTTTTTTTTGTTGTTGGTTTTTTTTGTTGTTTTTTTGTTTGTTTTATTTTGTTTTGCTTTGTTTTTGGCTTTCCCATTAGAAAACCATTATCTGAAAAGTAAGAATGAATATTGAATCCTTCAGCTTCACAAAAATCCTATATAACATCTCTTAGCAGATAGTATTCTTTCCTATATTAGCAAGCATAGATAAGGTCTTCAAAAAAAAAAAAAAAAAAACTGCAAAATGACCCTGCCATTCTTCAGCTAAACAGGAATCTGATATGTAACTCAGATTCACCTGAAAATAGTTTCATGAGAGCAGCAATTTAAGCAAATTGAAACCCACAAGTGGAACATTATTAACTGCTTTTTTTTTTTTTTTTTTTTATTGTGATAAAAAAAAAAAAAACAAAAAATTTAATTAAATTTTTTTTTTTTTTTTTTTAATGTGGGATACATAAATAGAACTCAAAACTTAGATTCAATTATATGGCTCTGTAGAACTGTCCTTAATTAGTATCATAGGATTTGAAAGGTATCTTAGAAATCATCTAATTCAGTGCCCTCTTTTTACAAATGTGGCAAATAATAGTTAACATTTATATAGCATCTACTATGTGCTAGGCACTATGCTAAAACATAGTTACAACATTTTATCCTCATAACAACTTTTGGCAGTAGTTGCTGTTATTATTCCCATCTTATAGACAGAGGGTGGTTGTGCTTGCCCATTGTCACACAGTTAAGAAGAATCTGAGACCAAGTCTGACTTCCTCCCATTACTTTTATTTTGCACCACCCTGCTTTCCTGACAAGAAATTAGTTCTTATAGAACTTTAAAGCATTACCATAAATCAGTAAGGTTCTAGAGGATGTTTTGTGGTATTCATTTTTCTCTTTTCTCTTACATATGTATTATTTAGATTCAAACTTGACCCTTTAGCAGCAAAATAGTGGTTCCATGAATCTTGTTCAGTGTATTCACTCATTTTAACAGGACAAACCAAGCCATAAACTAAAAGTGTAGTTCAGTAATTTTTTGTAGAATATTGGTTCTTTGATACCTCAATAGATCCATGATTTCATTTATATGGATATTCTTTCAACTATGTCAAGTGAAATCTGTCCATACCTTTTCCTGCTATATAGTATGAAAATTAAATATTATATTGTTCATGACCTTCCATAAATCTTTCCTAAAATATTCCTAAAGAGGCCTTTCTCTATATTATATTTTATTTTGTATATTTTAGTGCAATAATCAGGTTGGTATTTTTGTTTTCCTTTGTAATAAAAAGGGTCTGTACTCTTTTCTGATGTGTCCTTTATAATGCCTTTTATACCACTTTTTATATGCAAGTCATGCTTGCTCATGTGCTATGTAGTTTGTCATCCTTTGGATCACCTGCAGTTTCAGTTCTAAAAGCATAATGTTCTTGGTCTGCAACCTATAGCATCACTAGGGAAATATTGGTAATAAATGGGCTCAGGGAACAAACTTGGTATCATTGAAAGCACTGCCTAATTTCCTAAATATGATCAATGTAAATTACTCTTTTATTCAATTTTGGACCCAATTCATCTGACTAATTAAATATTCAGATAGGCCCACCAGATTGTGCCATAATCTAGGCAATATTTTTTCATGTGTTTTTTTTTCTTCATTATATTTTGATAGGTCATCCTTTTGAATGCCCATGTATCTTACTGAAGATGCACTGAAGAAAATCATTTGACAAAATATGTATCCATTAATACATACACTGTAACTCTTCCCACCATCTATTTTGTATCAAGTATTTATGAAGCTTTTGCTCTATCCCTACCATTGGACTTGATGCTGAAAGATAAAAGAAATGTAAAAATGTCTGATCTTCAGGCGTATACAGTCTAGTTGGGGACATAAATGAAGGCATACACAAAATTAGAACAAAAATTAGGATTATATATGTACATTGAAGTGATAGTGCTAATAGAAATTCTGAGAAAACAGCATTTGTTTTGTGTACAGATGAAGAAATTGAATCCCACAGAGGGAAATTATTTGCCCAGAATCACATAGAAAATAAGTGGTAAAGCCCCATGTCCTTTGACCCCAAATCATATGACCTTTATTAAGGGTCTTTTCTGTTTATCTGCATTACATTTTTTTTTTTTGGTTTCTCCCTGAGTTTTTAATAGCAAATTAGGCACTGAATTCCTTGAATGCTGAAGTAAGAGTCCAATATAATCTATTCCTTTCCTTACTTAAATAGAACAAGAGAGCAGATGTTTCCTTATGAGCCTTTCTGGAATTCTTTAAAAGAAGTTGTGGGGAAATATGAGGGGGTTCCTTGCCATAATTAGAAACTTGATCATTTTTAGAGTAAAAGGAATATATTCTGAGCAGTGCCTCTGATTACTATAATCTTGCATCACTACCTAAAGATTTCTTTGTAAACACCTTAATATAATGACTAGCATATAGCTGTAAAACTATCACAGCCTTTTAAATTTGTTTGGAAAAATTATTCCAATAGCATGGTATGTGGTGAGGCACTATATAGAGAGCATACGGCAACAAAACAAATCCTCATCTTTATGTAAAAATAAAGCAGATCTCTTAGAGCTAGGAGATGGTGTAGCTCTCTCTGTGGAGTACTATTTTTAACTGTTACCAAGGAGATGTTCTGCTAGATATTGATAATTGCATTAATTCTCAATTTACACAATCTGTGCAAAGGGAAGCAGCTCCTTTTCTAATGTTTGCTGCTTAATCACTTACTGCTTTGTAAATTTTTCAATCTTTTCTTTGTGCTCTGAGTGTAAAATGTATGCTGACCAAAACATGAAATTGGCTTTAGGAATCTGGAAACCTACCACCTATTAAAACTTTTTATTCCTAATACTCTGTTTCATTTCTCTAGGGTTGTGTTATACATGGACCTTCTAGATTAGAGAAATACTTTTAGAGACTCTGGACTGCACTGTCAAAACCTGATAGGCAGGGATATGTACTAATTTTGCTTATACCAGCAGGGTAGTTAAAATGTTTATGGTTGAAAGCCCACACGTGCTGAGCATGTTCCATTTTTGCTGTAGAGTTGGATTTATTTTATTTTATTTTTTATTTTTTTTTTTTTTTTGCCTATCTGTGAATTTCAAAGAAGAGAAACTAATGGAAAAAAAGACACTTGTTTATCTTGATTTCTTAATTTTTTTTTTTTTTTTGCTTTTTTTTTGCTGAGGCAATTGGGGTTAAGTGACTTGCCCAGGGTCACACAGCTAGGAAGTGTCTGAGACCAGATTTGAACTCAGGTCCTCCTGACTTCAGGGCTGGTGCTCTATCCACTGTGCCACCTAGCTGCCCCAATTTCTTAATTTTTTTATTTGTCTCGTTAGAACATTTTAGTAATTAATTGTTTAGTCATGTATAACTCTTCATGTCCCATAGACCATGGCATGCCAGGCTTTTATTTCCTCTACTAAGGTTTTGGACACCTTCCAACCTTGAGGGGCTCATCTTCCAAAGTCATAACTTTTAGCATTTTCATATTGTTCATGATTTGTTCATCTTGGGTAACCCTCATGGCAGAACTCATGGTTTCATTGAGCTAAGTGAGCCTCTCTGTCATTCAAGACTATAATCCATGAGGGGAAGAAATTAATACCTTCCGATTTATATACAAAGATTTTGTTGTATTCCACTGCCATACCTGCTGTGTGACAGGTACTATGATAAATCCTAAACAAAAAAAGAAACAAAGGCAAAAGACAGCCCCTCTACTCAAGGAGCCCACAATCTAATAGGAAACCATATGCAAATAAACTATATGAAAGGTAAATAGGAAATAGGAAAGGCACCAGAAAATAAAACAGCCGTCACTTACCTTTACAAATCGCAAGACCAAGAATGAAACACTTCTGCTATAATAATCTATGTGTATTTTTCCTTCCAACACATAGTTATCCTTTAGAAATGTCATGTAAGAAATTAAAACTTTATTGAGGATTGAGCAGGGTTGGCTAGAAGAAGGAATAAGTGAAAGGAGTAGCTAAATGAGGGACAAATGAGAGAAGTGTACACTTTGTAAGAAAAGATAAATACTGTAAAAAGATAAAAACTCTTAAGAAGTTTCCAGTTATAAAATAAATACCAGAAACAAAAATTGATCTAGGCAGTTAAATATTTGTTAATCAGTTTATTGAGGTTCTTTTTCCACCTTCCATGCAAAAGTCTAAGCATCCTTAATCATCCATATATATCTTTAAAAATAGAGCAAGAACACTGACCAAATTAAAAAAAAAAAAAATACTGTCTAGTCATGGAGCATTGACCTGCTTCATCACTATTTAGATATCATAAAATAAATTCTTTTCATTTTTTGTAGAAAAGAAGAGAGGAGAGTACCAGACTAAAAGAAGAAGGGAATGAACAGTTTAAGAAAGGAGGTAAGTTTAAAAAACAAAATGTTTTAGAACTAATGATAATGGTCTTCGTAAATCTTTATCTTTTCTTAAAACCATGAAGAAATAACACACCAAAAAAGATTTTGAAGCCTTTGCTTGAACTGCATTCTTTGCTAATTAAGTTTTGCCTCCTAAATCCTTAAAAATTTTGTTTACTTACTAAATCATAGACAGTATTTTAATTGAGATCGTTCGTCTTCCCTGTGAAACTTTTTGGCACAGGTTTCATTTTCTTATGGTCCTGTGACCCTTCACTAACAAAAATTAAAGGAAAAAACCCTCATGTTACTTTTAAGGTTTATAACTTGTAACTTTCAAGTTTTGTAACCTTTAAGGCTTTTTGCTGTTCTAATTTTCATTGCATATATCTCTAGGTGTTGATCCTTAATGAAATCTTTTGTTTTTCCCTTTGTGGTTTTTGCTGTTCCTTTTCCTGATGTTTCAGTGAGATAGGTATTCTACATATCTACTTTCATATTATATAGTGGCTTTTGAATTAACATGATTTTACAATATTTTGAAGAGCCATTTACTTTTGTAACAATACCGTATCCCATAATTTCTGAAAAAATATGTATGCTTTGAACATTCTAGGCATATTGGTATTTTTACTATTTTCATAGAAAAAAGATACAAACCAGGCTCTATGGTAAGTGCAGGAGCAGCAGTCAAAAATGAAACAGCCGTGTTAATGAGCATTTTATAGTCTTATAAATGTCTGATCCTAGGCAAGTCACTTAACTCCAAATGCCTTAGTTAAAAAAAACAAAAACAAAAAAAAAACTTATATATACACAGAATGTCCCAAAAGTTTTAATGTAGTGTTGAGGTTTAATAGTTTTAAACTATTTTTTAGAGCTGCTAAAAGTATATTACCATACTAAGGTTTTTGGGACTCTGTATAAATATATGCAGTATGCAAAATGAATGCCAAAGTAGTTTTGGAGCATTAAGTATTAGCAATCAGGGCAGTAAGGAAAGGCTGCATGACTTTCCATAGAAGGCTGTGTTGTCTTTTGTTTTTTGTTTTTAGAGATTTGTGCATTTAATAAAATTCAAAAGAAATATATATATATGTGTATGTATTTCTTCACAAACTGATTTTCATTGTGGGTTGTGTTTTTTTTTTTTTTTTTTTTTAAATTACAACATAAGCAAAATAAAAAATATTTTCCTGGCCAATAGATTAGCCAGCTAACACACATTGTTTTCATCTTGTGTTTTCTTTTTTTTTAAGTATCATTTTTTAAAAATAATAGCTTTCTTTTTGATTTTCAAAATATATTCAGATAGTTTTCAACATTTACCCTTGCAAAACCTTCTGTTCCAGATTTTTTCTCCTTCCTTTCCTCCCACCCTCTTTCCTAGACAGCAGGTAATCCAATATATGGGTTTTTTGTTGTTGTTGTTGTTTTTTGCTGAGACAATTGGGGTTAAGTGACTTGCCCAGGGTCACACATCGAGGAAGTATTAAGTGTCTGAGATTACATTTGAACTCAGGTCCTCCTGACTTCAGGGCTGGTACTCATCCACTGCACCATTTAGCTGCCTCTAATCCAATGTATGTTAAACATGTACAGCCCCTGCTAAGTGATCTTCCTAAATAGCAGGCATAGCTATTTCAATCTTTTCCACTAAACTCTAATGGTTTTCTACTACCTCTAGGATTGAGTGTGTGTGTGTCTTTTAGATATGTATTGAGTATAAAAAGTCTTTATCTCTGAGTAATTTATGATACCCATCTGATTTTTTTAAAAAATGTTATTTATGTCTTGTTTTTATATCATCACCCATTTTCCTCCCTATCCCAGAGAGCCATTCTTAAAATAAAGATTTTTTTTTTTTTTTTTTGCTGAGGCAATTGGGGTTAAGTGACTTGCCCAGGGTCACACAGTTAGGGAATGTTGTGTCTGAGACCAGATTTGAACTTAAGTTCTCCTGACTTCAGGGCTGGTACTCTATCCACTGCACCACCTAGCTGCCCGCCCCGCAAAGAATTTTTTTAAAAGAAAAAATTCAGCAGAACCAATCAACACATCAAAAAAACTCTGATGTTATATAGTCTTCCATACATGCGGACCCTCCCTTCCTCTGCAAAGGAATGGAATTGAGTATCTTTTCATCTGTTTTTTTTTTGAAAACAGATTTTTGTTTACTTTTGATTGTTATTAATGATTTTTTCCATTTTCATTGTCATTGAGTATATTTTTTAACTTTTGACTTTGATTTGCATCAGTTTGTGTAAATCTTTTTATACTTCTCCATATTCATCACATTTATCATTTCTTACAGTGCACTAGTAATACACCATTATTTGTATACCATAATTCTTTTTTTTAGCCGTTCCCCAATTAGTGGACATCTGCTTTGTTTTTAGTTCTTTGATACTACAAAAAGTGCTGCTATAAATGTTTTGATGTATATGGAGACTTTATTTTTGTCATTGATCTCTTGGGGTTTGTCTATTATCAGTTTACTCCCTAGGTTAAAGAGTATAAATATGTAATTCCAGATTGCTTTCCAGAATGGTTATATTTATTCACAGCTCCAAAAATAATGTATCAGCATTTCTATCTACACATCTAACATTGACTTCCATCTTTTTTTTTTAAGCTTTTTATTTGCAAAACATATGCATAGGTAATTTTTCAACATTGACCCTTGCAAAGCTTTCTGTTACAAATTTTTCCCTCCTACCCCCACCTCCTCCCCTAGATGGCAGGAAGTCTAATACATTTTAATTATGTTAAAATATTTGATGGATCTAATATGTGTATACATATCTATAGTTATCTTGCTGTACAGGAAAGGGGGAGAAAAAAAACCTGAGAATGAAAACATAATGCAAGCAAACATCAATAGAGTGTGAAAATGCTTTGTTGTAGTCCAGACTCAGATCCCACAGGCCTCTCCCTATGTATGTAGTTTTGTTCATCACTGAACAGCTGGAACTGGTTTGAACATCTCATTGTTGGAGAGAACCATGATTGACTTCCATCTTTAATCATTTTTGCCAATTTGTTAGTTTTTGTGTTAAAACCTCAAAACTTTTTTTACTTACATTTTTCTTACTGGTGATTTGAAGTATTTTTTCATAGTTAATAATTCTTTTGAGAACTATTTGTTAATATCCTTTGATTATTTATTGGGGGATGGCTTTTGCCATTTAGTTTTTTGTTGTTTTTTGGGGGTTTTGCTGAGGTTAAGTGACTTGCCCAGGATCACATTTGAACTCAGGTTCTCCTGACTTCAGAGCTGGTGATCTGTCCACAGCGCCACCTAGCTGCCCCCCTGCCAATTAGTTTTAACCACAAACTAACTACTTTTTCTTCCACGCACAAAGATTTAAATGGCACAAATGTAAATCCCTTTCTCTTTTCTCTACTTTCCTCTTTGAAGAAAGCTAAATTGATGGAGCACTGAGAAAGTTGAAACTTGGTGTTTAATGTAGTAGGAAACTTTGGAAGCTTTTACCTATAGTGTTCCCTGATTCAACATCTCTAGAAATGAAAGAAGTTATGGATGATGGTTTGGTTGTTTTGTTTTGTTTTGTTTTTAAGCTATTAGTTAGGTAGAATTTCTGCTTTGGATCTCAGTGAAGACAGGAAAATGCCTTGCAAAATGAGCGTAAGATAAGCCTAAGGAACACTATTTCTTTAAAACAAACCAAAGATAATTATAATGATTTCTGTGGCCAAAATATTACTGTGGCTGTGACCACTGTTCTAAGATGAGACTGCATAGAAAATACTATTAACATAATAAGAGAATAGTGTAAAAAATAAAATACTAAAGACTTACCACCTTGTTACCTTACAAATTTCAGAATATGTGGAAGCAGAAAGTTCTTATAGCCGAGCTCTTCAGACTTGCCCTGCCTGCTATCAAAAAGACAGATCAGTTTTGTTTTCAAACCGAGCTGCTGCAAGAATGAAACAGGTATGTGTTCTTTACTGTTCCTGTCTTTTAACAATAAATTTTTAAATTGGAACTAATGGAACTGTAATGTTCCACAGTGTTGCTTCTCTTTAAAAAATAGTTTGGTGGTCTGATTGCCTCTCGTGGTATGAAAAACAATGAACCTAATGACATTTAATTTAAAATATTTACCACTTCTTATTTAGGACCTAGAAAGACTTGTGATAGAAAGGGTGCACTCATTAAAATGTTCACTTTAAATTTACTAATCTGTAAGATTGAGCACTTTACTTCTCTTGTATATATAAAAAGGAATATTTGGGGAAAACCTAAGCTTTTATGTGTTAGTAGTGTAAAAGATGCTTTATAAAATACATTTATAGTCAGGAGCCACTTGCAAAGTGTTTTCAAATAATTAAGAAAACAGCAGATGGGGAGGATTGTTTCTTTTACACACTGAGAGAATTTTCTTAATACTTTGCATAGAAGAGGCAGCCCCTGTAGTATTTGATAGAAAGCTGGCCATACTTGAGTTCAAATCCTACTTCTTTAACAAACTGTGACCCTAGATTTGTCACTTAATTTTTGTGGTTCTGGTACCTCTCAAAAGCTGCAAGTGTAGAAGAGATGGTGTTAACTTATACTGGTAGAGAGGATTTCCTTTAACAGTGAAATCATAAGTCCCATTTCTTTTATGCATTACAGATTTTGCTAGATTTAGGAAAGATTCCTGTAAAAGAATACATTAAGTACACATATCTCAGTAGTATAAAACAGGTGTTATCTGTACATGACAGCATGCCAGATTTCATTTACCAGAAATCCGAATCAATTTTAAAAGAAATATTCTTGTTATATGGAGTAGGAAAACACCATGATAATTGAAGTAAGCACTAAAATTTTTTGGAGGAATTCATTTGCTAATGGTGAGATTTTCTTTTTTAGGTAGATAATGTTAAAGGTAAAGAGATTAGAAGATCAGAAACTTTGCATTTTCCTGTTGCCACATTCTAGGATAGGATGTTTAATCATTGTGACATGTAATTTTAAAAATCCATAAATTCAGAGACAGTAAATATATCTGCCTTTGGGAATTTTAAAATTGTGTGATTCTGCAATTACTATAAGACTGCCACAGTTGACTTCTTATGGTAGGAAAATTTATAGGCTTCTTAGGAATACTATTCCATATGAGGAATTACTAACAGCTAGAATAGAGTTTTAAGTCTTTTTGATGTCATGAATGCCTTTGGCTGTTAAGTCTCTGGACTCTTTTCAGTAATTTGTTTTTAATTCATAATTTATTGAATTAATTGAAGTAAGTGCTAAATTTCAGCTAAAGGTTAGTAAAAATAAGAAAAAAAAAATTCAAGGGTCCCTGAAACCATCCATGGATCTGAGGATTTAAAGTGAAGAACCTTAGAAAAAGGAAAGCGCACTGATGACTTAAATAAGAAAAGCTTCACAGTACAATAGAAAGATTGCTAGATTTGTAACATTGAACTTGGAGTCATGAGTCATGAAATCTGAGTTCATATCTTAGCACCTGCCTTCTATAATCTATAATCTAGGGCCATTTAATTTACTTTTTTGTGTTTTGATTTACTTATCTATAAAATTAAGAGTATTGATCAGGTGACTTTTTTTTTTTTTTTTGCTAAGGCAATTGAGGTTAAGTGACTTACCCAGGGTCATACAGCTAGGGAATGTGAAGTGTCTGACATCAGATTTGAACTCAGGTCCTTCTGACTTCAGGGCTGGTGCTCTATCCACTGAACCAGATCAGGTGACTTCTAAGGCCTTTGGAGCTCTAGATCTGTGATCATATGTAGGAGTTTCCACAGGACAAAGACTTGAAACTAAAGCAAATATGAAGGTGAGCTTATTTAAGGCAGATGGACAGTGAAAGGTCCACAGTTAGAGGGAAGATCACAGGTTGTATTACATTTCAGAAAATATATAGTATTTTCAATTTCTCCATGCTGTTTTTCAGCATATGCAAGGGGAAAAAAATCTGTTTTAACACCAGTACTAATACCACAATTTTCAAAAATCAAAATTTCAAGTGACTTAAAAGGCTATGGAAAGATACATAGTGGATCTAAGTGGGCTATATCATATAACCTACAATTTCCAAGAAAGATTAGTATAAAAGGTAACAGGAAAAATAAAATTAGAAGGGGAAAAAAGGCAGCAAGTTGGATATGTATCAAAAGCACAGAATAACAGACAATCTGACACATTGATACTTTTGGAATATCAAAAATTTAAAAAAACAAAAACAAAAAACCAGTAAAGCCTCCAGCTCATTGGGTCGATTTATATCTTTTACAAAGGGCATGATTAGGAATCACATAGTATTAAGGAGTACATGGGCTGCTCCTTGCCACAAGTAAGAAAGAATACTCATGTTGGAAAAATCACAAATCCATTGAAATATAAAAACAATAAAGTAGGCTCCATGTTTCTGATTTTTATATTAAGTCATTAAAACTGGATAAAGCAAATTAATGCTATTTTTCTTTTTAGGATAAAAAAGATGCTGCTATTAATGACTGTAGCAAAGGTAAGATGATTTTTGTCTTAATGATTGTGAATACAGGACTGTTAATATTTAAAGAAGCAAATGTGGGAACTTGTATAAGACTTATCTGTTGGATGAGGAAGGAGGGATTTTTTTATTTCTATATATGATTTTTATATATATTATATATAAATCATAAATATCATAAATGTATATACATATATATGGAAACAATTAAGAAGAGGCTTTGTTTTTCAGGTAAAAGCAATGGTTTTGGATAGTCATATTAATCTAAAAAACTTTTTTCACTTGGTTTTCTTACTGATATTTTAGACTTGTTATCTCTTTTCCCTAAAACTATTTTCCTTTTTACTTTACTATTTCTTTGTGTTCTACCCTCATTCACTTGTTTTCTCCCTTTTAAGACCTTGGGTTAATTTGATCTGTTCACTCTCCTTAACCTCTTTATTTATCAATTTCTTTTGATATCTGAAATAACTCATCTATCCCTTTTTCTAATTCAATAGAATAAAAGGATTTTTAAAAAAAAATTTTTATTAAACCTTTTTATTTACAAAACATGCATGGGTAATTTTTCAACATTGACTCTTGCAAAACTTTCTGTTCCAGATTTTTCCCTCCTTCCCCCACACCCTCCCCTAGATGGCAGATAATCCAATACATGTTTTTCTTGTTTTGTTTTTTTTTCCCCCCCGAATATATGTGTCTATATTTATACAGTTATCTTGCTGTACAGGGAAGAGAAAAGTAAAAATAAAAAACCTGAGAAGGAAAACATAATGTAAGCAAACATCAATAGAGAGTGTGAAAATGCTATGTTGTGGTCCAGACTCAGATCCCACAGGCCTCTCCCTGGGTGCACATGGCTCTCTTCTATCACTGAACAACTGGAACTGGAACTGGTTTGAAACACCTCATTATTGAAGAGAACCATATCCTTCAGAATTGATCATCATATAGTCTTATTGTTGCCATGTACGGTGATTTCCTGATTCTGCTGATTGCACTCAGCATCAGTTCATGCCGGTCTCTCCAGGCCTCTCTGAAATCATCCTCCTAGTCGTTTTTAAGATCTCTTTGGGATATAAGCCCAATAGAAACACTGCTGGGTCAATGGATATGCACAGTTTGATAACTTATTGAGCGTAGTTCCAAATTGCTCTCCAGAATGGTTGGATCCATTCATAGTTCCACCAACAATATATCAGTGTCCTAGCTTTCCCACATCCCCTCCAACATTAGAATAGAAGGATTTAGACCTTAAGTATTATGTTGTGTAGAAGAAGCTCTTAAATTGGAGTCAATGAACTTGGTCTTTTGCCACTTTTGAGAAAATACTGTATTTTAACATAATTGGTTTCCTTTATAATCCTGTTATTTGAATTCATGTATTAAAAAACATTCTAAGGGGCAGCTAGGTGGCGCAGTGGATAAAGCACCAGCCTTGAAGTCAGGAGGACCTGAGTTCAAATTTGATCTCAGACAACATTCTCTAGCTGTGTGACCCTGGGCAAGTCACTTAACCCCAATTGCCTCAGCAAAAAGCAAAAAAAAAAAAAAAAAAAAAAAAAAATTCTAGAAAGAGTCCATAGGCTTCATCATACTGCCATAGGAGTCCATGACACAAAAAGAGGTTAAGAGTGAAGTTTCTTAGTATAGCTTCATTTTATAGGTGAGGAAGGTAAGGCACAGGAAGTGAAGTGATGTATCTGAAGTGTCCTAGTTAGGAAATAACAGAGCTGATATTTGAACCCAAATGCAATTTGCCTCCAAGTGCAGTACCTTTTTCCATATGCTTTGTTGCTCCTCTACCAGTATAAGATCTAGTCACACCTCCTAACTGTGGATATTGTCCAAAGTTCTGCCCTAAACACTTTTCTTTTATACTTTCTCACTTATTATCTCATTAATTCCTATAGATTCAGTTATCAGCTCAATGCAGATGATTTTCAGATCTCTTTATCCCTAACCTCTCTTGATCTCCCATCTTATATAACCAACTTACTATTAGAAAATATGAAATTAGATGTCCAGTAGATAGCTTAAACTCATTATGTCCAAAATTGAACTCATCTATCTCCTTGAACACTTTTTTCTGCCAAAAATTCTCTTATTGTCAAATTGCCACCACTCTTCCAGTGATCCAGCCTAGGAAAGTAGGTATTACTGAACTTCAAACTCCTCACTCTTTTCACCTCCCATATTTAATCTGTTGTCAGTTTCTCTCATTTTTAACTTTGCTATCTCTCTTTTATACACCCTTTTCTCTCTTCTGATGCTGCCAGCACCCTGGCATAGGTCCCTGTCTACTCATTCCTCAACTACTGCAATAGCTTGATGGTGGATCTCCTTGCTTCATCTCTATATACTCCAGAGAAGCCTCTACTTAGCTGCCAGAGATTTTCTTGAAGTTTAAATTTGACCATGTCTCTTCCTTTCCTCAGTAAACCCCTGCTATTCCCCATAACTTTCAGAATTAAAAATAAAATCCCCTCTTTGATATTTCAAACTGTTTATAATCTTGCCCCTTCCTAGTTTTTCAGACTTTACATACTTTATTCCCATCCACATACTTTGTGTACTAACAACACTTACATTTTTTGATAGTTTCTTGCACAAAAGACTTTCATCTCAAATCTGCCTTTTTAGTGGCTATTTCCTAAATCTGGAATGCACACCTGGTTTCTTTCAAGACTCAGCTTAACCCTACCTTTTGCAGGAAGCCTTTTTTAATATGCCCAATTCCTAGTACCTTCCATCTGAAGTTTTCAGTTATCTTTCATCTACTCATATCATAGGTACATAATTGTTTTATTAGTTGTTTTCCAGTTTAAATATGAGTTCTTGATCAGAGAATGTATGTTTTCTCCTTTTTGCATACTCATCACTTAATATGTACCTTAAATGCTTGTTGATTTGTCTAATAGACAAATGTTTACACTTGTTTCCTGTAAGACTGACTTAGAACTGTGCTTAAAGAAAATCATTTAGACAGCTAAGTGGAGTATGAGAAGAGTTTTGAAGAAGGGAAACACTGATTAGGAAGTCTGATCTAGGCAATTGGTGGTGAGGGCATGAGATGCAAAAGGTGTTGTAATAATAGAAACAGCAGGATTTGTCAACTGATTAGATAAAGGGGAAAAAGAGAGAGACAAATAAAGGCCAATACTAAGTATACCAGTTAGAATTGTAGTTCCTTCTATGGAAATACAGAGGTTTAGAAGGGTTAAGTTTAGGAGAAAGATCATTTGTTTTGGTTCTGCAAAGTTTGAGGAATCTTCAGGATATCTGGTTTAAAATAGCTAGTAGAATATGATCGTTAATTCTGATGGACATGGCTCTCTTCAACATTGAAAAGTTTCAAACCAGTTCCAAGTGTTCAGTGAAGAAAGCCATATACACCCAGAGAGAGGGATATGAGATATGGACTACAACATGTCATTTTCATGCTGTCTATCAATGTTTGCTTGCATTGTGTTTCCTTCTTCAGTTATTTTTTTGTTCATGTAGATAGGGCTGTTCTTGCACAACAAGATAAGTATGTAAATATGTATACATCTATTCGACTTGTCAAGTATTTTAATATAATTAACAAGTAGTGGACTTCATGCCATCTGGGGGAGGGGAGGGGACTAGGGGGGAAAATTTGTAATGGAAAGCTTTGTAAGAGTCAGTGTTGAAGAATTACCCATGCATTTGTTAGAGTTTTAATAATAAAAAAATAAAATAATAAAAAAATAGCTAGTAGACATTTGGTAATATAGAATTGAAGCTTAGTGGAAAGACTGGAGCTAAATATTTAAATTTGGGTCTGCATAGAGGTAATAATTAAACCCATGAGAGCCAGTGATTTCAGCAAGACATTGTAAAAAGAAAAGAATAGGAGGCCTATTTGGAAAACTACAGTTGTGTGGCTTGATAATAGATGATGAACTATCAAAGGGAACTAAGAGGAAATGTTTAGTAAGAAGAACCATAAGAGTAGTGTTTCAAAAGCCCAGAAAGGCCCTCCAGGAGGAGTGGGGAATCAGTGGGATCAGTTCCAGCAGATGAGCCAAGAAAAAAGAAGGTAGGGGCTGGGGAGATTTGACAAGAAAACCATTTTATTTTTTTAAATGATGAGGTTGGAAGCCAAATTTCAGAGGGTTAAGGAATGAGGAAAGAAAGTAGAGGCCGCAAATGGAGAAAGCCATTTTCTAAGATTTTGATAAAAAGGCAAAAGATTATATAAGAGCTCAAATTGTAACTTAAGTAGTGAAATAAAAGGATAGAGCGAACTTGGGCATGTTTGAAGGCAGTAGAAAGCATACCAGTGAATGAAGAGTAATTGAAGATGGAGGTGGGGAGATGATTTGAGATTATAATCTATTCTATAAATCAGGAGATGCAGATAAATAGATATAAAGAAATTTAAGAAGAAAAAGCACTAGGAGCAGTTCCATTAAGGAGCTCATTCTTAAAGATAAATATTCTAAGAGGAAGAAATGAGAAGGAAGAGCATTCCAGGTATGGGAGATATTCTAGCCAAAGGTACAGAGATAAGATGTAATATTGAATACTGGGAACAACTTGTAGACTAAGTTAGGTGAAAGGAAGATATGAAATAAATTTGGAAAGGTATGTTGGAAGCATCTTAAAGACTTTCAAGTAGGGAATGAAATTTTCTCTTAAGAATCTTTCAAATATAGAACTAAAAAAAATTTCTTTTAGCAGGAGAGTGATGTGGTATATGATTGAGAATTCAAAACTATTGTAGCTCTATATCATCACTAAATATGCAATATATAATTTCTTCAAATATTATTTGGTTCTTTTTTTTTTCTTTTCTTTTTTTTTTTTGGCTGAGGCAGTTGGGGCGAAATGACTTGCCCGGTGTCACATAGCTAGGGAAAGGGAGCTATTTTCTGGTTTGTTTTTGTTTCCTCATTATTCCTCTCTTGTACATCTTGAATTTAACCATTATTTAACATATTGCTGTATTATCTTCCTTACTTTATCTTGACTGTGTTAATTAACTTTTACTTACCAGTGCCTTACTTAGGCCAGTTTATTTAATATGCTTTTTCTTTATTAATTGAGAAGCAATAAAAAAAACTTCAAAAGTTATGAAGATTTTTCATATTATATCTCTTGTGTGAGAACTATAGTTTCTTATTTTATTTATTTTATTTTATTTTTTATTAAAACTTTTTATTTGCAAAACATATGTATGGATAATTCCTCAACATTGACCCTTACAAAGCTTTCTGTTATAAATTTTCCCCCCCTACTGCCCACCCCTCCCCTAGATGGCAGGAAATTCATACATGTTAATTATGTTAAAATACTTGACAAATCGAATATATGTATACATATTTCCACACTTATCATTGTTGTGCAAGAAAAATCATATCTACAAGAAAAAAAAATCTTTGAAAGGAAACACAATGCAAGCAAACATCAATAGAGAGCATGAAAATGTTATGTTGTGGTCCACATTTCATATCCCTCTCTCTGGGTGTATATGGCTTTCTTCACTGAACAATTGGAAGTGGTTTGAAACATTTCATTGTTGAAGAGAGCCACGTCCACCAGAATTGATCATCATATAGTATTGTTGTTGCCGTGTATAATGATCTCCTGGTTCTGCTCATTTCACTCAGCATCAGTCCATGCAAGTCTCTCCAGGCCTCTCTGAAATCATCCTACTTGTCATTTCTTATAGAACAATAATATTCCATAGCATTCATATACCGTAATTTGTTCAGCCATTCTCCAATTGATGAGCATCCATTCAGTTTTCAGAGAACTATAGTTTATGAATAGCTTAAATTATATAGCAGCCTGCTTTTTTCTATTTTCCTGTGTAACCAAATGGGTGGAGAAATGCCTCAAGAGCATATGATTAACAGTTTGAAAAAGGGAACAGTTCAGTATTCAGTTCCAGCTGTAGCACCAAGTATTGTCATTCCTACCAAGAAACCCGGAAGAAAGAAAGGAATAGTAATAGTGCATCCCATGGTTTTTTCTAGTGTTCTTCTGCCTACTAGTACTCAAAAGAGAGCTCCTCTCTTGTATTCATAAACACCTCCCATTAGATATAAGATTAAAAATCCATCATTTAAAATGAGTGTCTGAAAAGTGTATTCTTCATATAGAAATTCATTATTTCTTTTGAGCTTCGCAGCAAAACTCCTTGATAAATAGTATTACTCCCATTTTGCAGATGATGAAGGTGGAACTCAGAAAAAATTGATTTGTCCTAATTCATATAGCTAGTAAATAGATTCATGTTGAAAAGGGACAGTCTGTGACAAGAACAATTCCATTTTGAAACCATTGGGTGGCAGCATCAAAGAAGGAATCTGAAATGTAGCTTAAAGTTTAATCCTAAAAATAATAATTTCTTCGTTTATTCTCCAGCAATTGAATTAAATCCCAGTTACATCAGGGCACTATTGAGAAGAGCAGAATTATATGAGAAAACTGACAAACTAGATGAAGCCCTAGAAGATTACAAATCTGTTCTAGAAAAAGATCCATCAATATACCAAGCAGGAGAAGCTTGCATGGTAAGTAATTCTTAGATTTGCAAAAATTTTTCTATTTCATCTTTTTCTACTCCCTTTGTTATTACACATCTTGAGACACAACCCTTTAGGCTATAATGATTATACTCTTAGCCTGATTTTGATTGAGGCAACAAAGTGGCTAAATGAGTAAAATGTTGGGCCCAAAGCGAGGAATCTTGGTGAGTATAGACCCTGCCTCACATATATACTAGCTGTGTGACCCTGGATAAGTCACAACTATGTTTGCCTTAATTCCTTATCTGTAAAATGGGCTAAAGAAAATAGCAAATCACTCCAGTATCTTTGTCAAGAAAACCCCAAATGGGGTCATGAAGAGTTGGCACAACTAAACAACAATTTTGACTACCACACTCATTAAAATCCAATAGTCTACTTATAACATGAATATATATCTACTCTAACTGTATGCTCAGTAATATTTGCTCTAAAAGCAGTTTCCAAAACTACACTATTCTTAGAATAACTTAGTTGAATGTTCCAAAGTCCTACATAGTAGAGGTTACTTTATTTTACTGCCATTTATTAGGCTTTTAAAAAATTCTATTAATAGCTATTGACTGCCTATCACATGCCTTATACCCTGGTCATAAAACCTTTAATTCCCTCATCCTCGGTATTCAATTACCAAATTGATTTTTCCTTCAAAATGTACTCAAGTTTCACCCAACTTTTTAATTTACCATTAACATTGTACCAGTCTAGGCCCTTGGCATTTAATGTCTGAATTATTACACTATCTTAACTGATCTCTTTGCCTCCATAGTCACTTTGTTTTTATTTGGGCTTCCAGTTGAACAACTAACTCTGCATTTATTATAGTTAAACTCTATAAATAGTCCCAAACCAGAGAGCAGGTAAATCTTACCGTCTACCAACCTTACCATTATTGCTTTCCTCTCAAACTTCTGAATACTAACCAGATTATCTTAAATGTGACCTGATGTAAAAGTTTTGTAATAAGTGCTATATTGTGAATGCATGCGTTGTGATGCTTCATATTGCAGATATCTGCAATGTATAGCCAAATGTTAAATTGTAGAAAATATTTTCTCTTAATAGTCTTTGAAAGTACATGTCAGTAAACTATTTGGTAGATACATAATCTACAAAACTAACCAATTGATTTTTCTTATAATTTATATCTTTATATTGAAACATTGCTTTTGCATCAACTATTTATTTCTCTATGTCTTTCTCCCCTTCTTTATTCAACAAACCATTCCTTCTAACGAAGATTGGGGGGGGGGGAGATTCAGAAAAATCAACCAATGCATCAACCATATCTGACAATATTGCACATGCTTAGTGGCCTGCCTCTGTAAAATACATAGTGGGGTTCATTTCCTTTTCTTTGTACCTCATTGATTTGTCACTATGTGTTCTGAGTGAAAGTGATAACCCCAAAGATTGAGAAGATGAAACTCAGAAATTCTGTTTATTTATATTATGAGTGTGACATTCTTGAAGACTGAAGCAATTTCCTAAAACACTATATAAATTATTAGTCCCTGTTTTTTCTAACATATGTACTTATAAATTGCCTTTGTTTGCTTTGACAGCTTAAATGTGTCCCTGACATACCTTAGTCTGTTATCTTGTTTAAATGAAAAGCCATCTTGCTGTAAATACAATTCTCTTCTTATTTAATTTCCTTTTCAATATTAAGGGAAATTAGATTTCCCACTACTTCAGTCTAATACCCCAGAATGTCAGTCAACAAGCATTTATTATGTGCCAGACATTGTGCTGATCCCTGAGAACACAAAGAGCGGCAAAAACCTGGATCCTGCCCTCAAGGAGTTCATATTAAATCAAAGAGATAATGTGCAGACAACTCTCAAACCCTGTTTTAACTTTCCATTGTTGTTGCACTTAAGTCCCTTCTACCTAAATAGAATCCTACAACTCCTGCATTCTGCATTCCTTGCAAAGAAAATTTCACCTCTCAACTGTATATACAAGAGATAAATAGTAGATGGAAGTGAACATAAGTACTTGGGAAAATGATGGGTCTCCTCAGTAGTTATAGGGAATTTAAAGGCAGGGAGAGTTTAAGGGAAAAAATGGGTTCAATTTTGGACATGGTGAGTTTGAAATCAACAAAAATGTATTAAGCACCTGCTATGTGCCAAGCACTATGGTAATCAGGGGTATAAAGAAAAGTGTAAACACTCTTTGCTCTCATGGAGTTCACAGTCTATGGGGGAGACAACATACAAACAACTATGTACAAATAAAATAGACAATAAATTGAAACAAATCAACAGAGGGACAACACGATCATTTAAGAGTGATTAAGAACTGTGATGGATTAGGCTGTTTTCAACAATGAGGTTATTCCAGGCAATTCCTTGAAAGAGCCATCTGTAACCAGAAAGAGAACTAAGGAGACTGAATGTGGATCAAAGCATAGTATTTTCACCTTTTTGTTATTTGTTTGCTTAGAGTTCTTTTTTTCTTTCTTGTGTTTTTTTCTTTTGACCTGATTTTCTTACGCAGCAAGACAAATATGGAAATATGTTTAGAAGAATTGCAGGTTTAACCTATATCAAATTGCTGGATGTCTTGGGGAGGGAAAGGGGTGAGGGAGAGGGAGAAAATTTTGGAATACAAGATTTTGCAAAGGTGAATATTGAAGTGTTTATTTTTGCATGTTTTTGGGGAGGAAATATTATTGAAAGCAAAAAAAAGGGGAGGCAGGGTCAGGAAGGACTTCCTTCAGAAAGTTAGATTTGAGCCGAGATTCAAAGAAGTGGAAATGAAAAGAGTGAATTCCAAGCAGGGAGGACAGCCAGTGAAAAGGAACATAAGGACAAGAAAGTTGAAGACTAAGCAAAAGACATTGGTTTGACAAGAGATAATTGGAAGAGAGCAGTTTCAGTCGCATGATGATAGATTGCAGAGTTTAAAAGCAGGTGAGAGGAGAGGAAAAGGAGGCCTTTAATGTAGATAGCTTTCTCAGGAATTTAGCTAAAAAGGAGATGAAAGATACTGTATAATACCTGCCAGGGATGATAGAATCAAGTGTGGAGATTTTTAAGGATGGGAAGAGACATAGGTATGTTTTTATGCAGCAAAGATAGAGCCTGGGAGAGAGAGAAGGAGAGATGATAGAAGAGGCAATCCACTAGAGAAGATGGAATGAGATCAAGGATGCATCTGCCTTGGCTCCCTATTCTTTTTTATATATATATATATATTAAAACTTTTCATTTGCAAAACATATGTATGGGTAATTCTTCAACATTGACCCTTACAAAGCTTTCTGTTAAAAATGTTTTCCCCCTACTCCCCACCCCTCCCCTAGATGGCAGGATATCCACTACATGTTAATTATCTTAAAATACTTGAAAAATCAAATATATGTATACATATTTCCACACTTATCATTGTTGTGCAAGAAAAATTGTATCTACAAGAAAGAAAAATCAGAGAAAGGAAACACAATGCAAGCAAACATCAGTAGAGAGCATGAAAATGTAATGTTGTGGTCCACATTTCACATCCCTCTCTCTGGGTGTATATGGCTTTCTTCACTGAACAATTGGAACTGGTTTGAAACATTTCATTGTTGAAGAGAGCCATGTCCATCAGAATTGATCATCATATAGTATTATTGTTGCCGTGTGTAATGATCTCCTGGTTCTGCTCATTTCACTCAGCATCAGTTCATGCAAGTCTCTCCAGGCCTCTCTGAAATCATCCTGCTGGTCGTTTCTCACAGAACAATAATATTCCATAACATTCATATACCATAATTTGTTCAGCCACTCTCCAATTGATGGGCATCCATTCAGTTTCCAGTTTCTAGCCACTACAAAAAGGGCCGCCACAAACATTATTGCACATGTGGGGCCCTTTCCCTCCTCTAAGATCTCTTTGGGATATAAGCCCAATAGAAACACTGCTGGGTCAAAGGGTATGCACAGTTTGATAACTTTTTGAGCATAGTTCCAAATTGTTCTTCAGAATAGCTGGATCTGTTCACAATTCCACCAACAATGCATCAGTGTCCCAGCCTTCCCACATCCCCTCCAACATTCATCATTATCTTTTTATGTCATTTTAGCCAATCTGACAGGTGTGTAGTGGTACCTCAGAGTTGTCTTAATTTTCATTTCTCTGATCAATAGAGATTTGGAGCATCTTTTCATATGACTAGAAATGGTTTTAATTTCATCATCTGAAAATTCTGTTCATATCCTTTGACCATTTATTGATTAGAGAGTGGTTTGAATTCTTATAAATATGAGACAATTCTCTATATTTTAGAGATGAGACCTTTATCAGAACCCTTAAATGTAAAGATGATTTCCCAATTTATTGCTTCCCTCCTAATCTTGACTGCATTGGTTTTGTTTGTACAAAAACTTTTTAACTTATTATAGTCAAAATTATCTATCTGGTATTCAATTAAGAATTCCAGTTCTTCTTTGGACATAAATTTATTCCATCTCCACAGGTCTGAGAAGTAAACTATACTACGTTCCTTTAATTTACTTATAATATCGCTCTTTATATCCAGATCATGAACTCATTTAGATCTTATCTTGGTATGTGGTGTTAGATGTGGGTCAAGCCCTAATTTCTTCCACACTAGTTTCAATTTTCCCAGCAGTTTTTGTCAAATAATGAGTACTTATCCCAGAAGCTGGGGTCTTGGGCTTATCAAACATTAAATTGCTATAGTTATTGCCTAGTTTGTCCTGTGATTCTATTCTATGCCACTGATCGACTACTCTATTTCTTAGCCAGTACCAAATGGTTTTGATGACCACTGCTTTATAATATAGTTTTAGATCTGGTACAGCATGGCCACCATCATCAGCCTTTTTTTTTCATTAATTCCCTTGAAACTCTTGACCTTTTGTTCTTCCAAATGAATTTTTTCTAGATCTGTAAAATAATTTCTTGGGAGTTTGATTGGTATGGCACTAAATAAGTAAATTAGTTTGGGTAGTATTGTCATTTTTATTAAATTTGCTCGGCTTGGCTCCCTATTCCTGATAAAGACTGATAAAGGAAAAAGAAAAACAGGACAAAAGCATCTGAGTGATGTAAGATGAAAGAACTCTTGGCAGATGACCCTGGGTTTTGTGTGTGGTGTGTGAGTGTGAGTGAAATATGAGGCAAGGTCCTTAGCCAAGAGAATGAGAGGAACATGCCATGGGAGGCTTGGAAAAAGAAAAGATTTTTAAGATTTAAAATTGGTAATTATGCAGCTGACATTGCAGAAAACACAATGGAAGGGGATGATAGATCTCAAGTAGGATTTATTGGAAAAAGTTGAGAGGGATGGTGGGACCAAACAGTTGGGAATGGTGAATATGAAGTACCTGGTAGTTCGAAAAACTGGCATATCAGTATGAAGGGTTATGGTAACTACTGATGAATGAGTCTAGGCAGAGTATTTGTAGCTGGAAGGAGATTCATTGAGAATGGGTGATTAGACTTTCAAGTTGCAATTAAATTAGACTATCCCAGTTGTGTATTTTATTAGACCTAGGAGGTTCATTGCACTGTAGATGAGAGTAGGCAAAGGTATGTCCTGAAAGGAATCCAGTTAGGAGACAAGAACTGGTGATTCAAGATGGGTCAAGTTAGGGAAAGGCTTCTGAAATAGAAATCTGTAGAACAAAAAGTCCAGGCTGACACAGGGCTCTCAGGGAAGTGTCTAGAGCATATATGTATATGTATTCAATAACATTATTTCCTACACATGCTGTTAGATGTGACTTGCAGTTTTGATTCCAAGTCTACTTTTATATGGATCTCTGATAGAAAATCATTTTCATTATTTTCATTTGATTTTTCATTGATTTTTCAAAGATGGTTATGGTTGGTATAAGTTAGCAAATTAAGACTCCTTTAAGGTGATAGGAATCTAAAAGATGCTCCTCGTGAAATTCAGATGTGCATATCCATGTGCTGAATAAAAGGTCGTAGAACAATAAAGTTGTGGGGGGGGTTGTTTTTGTTTTTGCAAAACACATGTATGGGTAATTCTTCAACATTAACCCTTACAAAGCTTTCTGTTAAAAATTTTTCTTCCCTAATCTCCACCCCTCCCCTAGATGGCAGGATATCTACTACATGTTAATTATGTTAAAATACTTGATAAATCGAATATATATACATATTTCCACACTTATTGTTGTGCAAGAAAAGTCGTATCTACAAGAAAGAAAAATCAAATAAAGGAAACACAATGCAAGCAAATATCAATAGAGAGCATGAAAATGTTATGTTGTGGTCCACATTTCACATCCCTCTCTCTGGGTGTATATGGCCTTCTTCTCTGAACAATTGGAACTGATTTGAAACATTTCATTGTTGAAGAGAGCCATGTCCATCAGAATTGATCATCATATATTCTTGTTGTTGCTGTGGATAATGATCTCCTGGTTCTGCTCATTTCGAACAATAAAGTTTTTAGACATTTCCAATAGCTAAGTAGTGATGTGGCCAACATTGAGGTTTGAACACTCTGTTAAACCAAAAAAAAAAAAAACCTTTTAAAAGAATGTCTGTATTTTAATAAAGACAAACAAGCACACAGTTTGCTTGGAGTATAGTCATCGTCATCAATCTGGGTTGAATTGCCAGCCAAGCACCAAAGAGCAGCTAATGTACTCTTGCTCTCCCACCCTCCTGCTCCCAATCTTGTTTTTTGTTTTTGATTTGTAAACATTCAGCCCTATGTGCATCATTAATTCCCATCTGTGATACCTTATTATGCTTCATGCTGCTCCTCTCAGATGGTGCCAGGGTAAAATAAAAACACCAGCCTAGTCACTGTCATTGTCTCGTATGCAGTTTAGCAGAGTGTGGTAAATATCAATTGTGTCCTTAAATCTTTAGCTTTAAATATCCAGTAACTTGTAAAAGTGAAAGGTATTAGCAACCAGAGCAAAGATAAATGTTACCAGACCCATGAAAAAGGAAGTTGTGAGGCAGGAAAATGCAATAGGAGATCTCTTTTAAGAACGATCCAATGTACATTGTCATAGTCGGTCTTTTTTTTTTATCAGCCTTTTTGTATTTATATAATGCTAGTCAAATTAAATTAGGTGATTTTTTCTTTCTCTATAAACAGATGGTTCTGCTTCTGAATACATAAAATAGATAAATTGGATAAACATTCCGCACTGAGTATGGCTGCAAGCATATGTAGAACTCCCCAACTGCTCCCAAAAAATTAAGTTCAGTGACCACATATGCCAGGTTTTAAGACCCTAAAAGTAGTAATTATGGTTAATACACACATACACACACACACACAAACACAAACACTAGAACTTATGGTACCATTAATAACTAAGTACCAAAAAGAAATAAAAAGTACACTCAAAGTTAACTGAAAGTTTAATTCTAGACCCAGTACAAGCTCATAAGACAATCTCATGTGACAGCATAAAAAGATGGTAATTTTTTAAAATACCAAAGAGATTTGTTCTTATGTTAACATATTATATATGAGCCATAGTTATAATTCACCTCCTTCAATAAACCAATCTTTTTTCCCCTGCATTTTGAAAGTTTGAGTTCATTTTGTTTTAATCAAGATACTTAATACTGTTTAAGCAAATTTTGAGAGGCAGTGTGCGTAATAGATAAAGGACTGGCTTCAGAATCAGGAAGATCAGGATTCAAATCCTGTTTATGACACATACTGATGGTATGACTAAATATTTCTTGATGTGCATTAGACCAAAGGTGTCAAACACATGGCCCACAACACTCCAGCATGCTCCAAACCAGACTAAAATATGTTTGGGAGATACTTAACCAAGTAAATAAAATTCAATAAAACATAGATAGTACATTTTGAAACTAAGTTAATATCTTGTGGCTCACAGGAATCCATGTGCATGTATTAATAACGCCCATTATATGAATGAAATAAATTTATACAAAAAGCCAGGAGAGTTCTGCTTTGGGTTAGCTCTAATTGTTGGAGGTTATTAAAAACAAGTCTAAAATTGCCTCTCTCTCTCTTTTTTTTTTTTTTGCATTGTTTACACCATTGCTCATAATTCTACATGCTGAAACCAAACAGAACCAAGTCCTCTAAATGGAAACATGGCAGTCCTACACATACTGAAGACAACTATCATTTCCCTCCAAAATCTTCTCTAGGCTAAACAATCCTAATTACTTTAACCAGTATTAAGGTAGCTTATGCCTTCTTCACCATCCTAGTTACACTCCTATGGGTGAGATTGCCATTATTTTTCTTTAACTATGACTCCAAGAACTGGACTCACCAGGGTAGAATACAATAGAACTCCCATGTCCTTATTCCTGCTGTGCTTCTCTTAATACACTTTAAGATTGCGTTTACTTTGTTGGAAGCCCTATCACACTGTTAAGTCATTCTGTGATCCATAGTTAACTTCCTATCCACTAAAATGATCAAATATTTTTTCAAATAAACTGCTGTCTGACCATACTTCTTTCATTTTTTAATTGTGAAATCTAGGTTTAATATATTATGTTTATCCCTGTTATAGGGTAAAGAAATATGATTATTCATTTCAGCCCAGTTTTGTCTTGATCTTTTTAAATATTAATGCTCTCCTTGGTATTATCCAATGGTATTATTTAATAATCTTTCCCAATTTTGTAGCATAGACAAGTTTGAGCATGCTATCCATGTCTTTTTCCAAGTTACATATAAAAATGTTAACTATCAAAAACCTAAAGATAGGCACACTGTTAGAAATCTCTTGCCAAGTTGACCTACAAACATTAATGACTATTCTCAAATCAATTCATTCTGCCAAATTTGAATTCATGAAAATATACTATTGTATAACCCACATGTCTAAATCTTTTACACAAAAATAGCATGAGGTATTTTGTTTATTGGATGCTTCTCTTAAATAAGATGTTTTTCAAGTACCTGTTATGTTCCAGGCACTCAGCTAAGCACTTTTTTAAATACTATTAAACAAATTAATAAATTCTATTTAAACCCTGAGAGGTAGGTGGGTGCTCTATTAGCCCTGTTTTACAGTTATGTAAACTAAGGCAGACAGATTAATCACCTTTCCCAGAATAGATAGTAAATGTCTGAAGCCAAATTTTAACTCATATTGAACTGACTTCAGACTCATTGCTTTCTCCACTGCACCATCTTGCTTCCCCTCAACTACCAGTTTATTAGTCATATTCAAAAAAAAAAAAAAGAAAAAAAAAATTCAGAGTAGTCTTGGCCTAAATTGTTCTTGTTAGAATCATGCTGGTTTTTTGCAATCATCACTTCTTTTTCTAAATGATTACTAAACATCTCTTAAAAATCTATTTTAGAATTTTCCTAGGAATAAATCAAGCTCGCTGCTTTAGAGTTTGTGGTCTCATCTCTTTTCTTTTTGACATTTGCCCTTTTACAAGCTTGTGTGCTTTTTGTCCCATTTTCCCTGATAATAGTTGACAGTGGCTCACCAATCACATCTGCCAGTTATTTCAGTATGTGAGACACAGGGTTAAAGGTGCACCCAAAAGAAATTTTCAAAAGATGTTTTGAGGCTATATTCAATTGGACATTAGTGAACACTGAATAATATTTCACATGAACTATCTTAACCGATGTGAGAGTCACATTGGAATCAGGCAGAATTAGCTGTGCGATCAGACCATTATTTGGTTGTAAAGGCCAAGTTCCACATTGCCTGAGAAGAAAGGTTAAAGATGAGAAGAGTGCACTACATAGAATTGCTACTGCAGCTGCCTGACCTCTCCAGATAAACTATTGCTAGTGGAAAATGAGAAAAAAGGGAAAAGACAAAAAATTTTTGACCTTCATGATCACCATTTCCTGATATAAAGTAATGCCACAGTTAGTCACAAGAGCCCAGGCACCTCCTTGGCCAACAAACTCTTATATTCCTTGATGAATGGAGAGATAATGACAACCTCTATTTATAAAACAATATAGAAAAGTATGCCAAAAGATGATGAGCAATATTGCCTCATGAAACAATAAGAAACTGAAAAGGGCAAAAAACTTGATATGGGACCCCAATATTCATAGATAAAAGTGAGAAGGTATATTGATGTTTAATATGATAGATATGTTAGCATTTTAGTAATAATCTGTTTTCATCATCTGTGACAATGGAGTTATCTCATTTGGGCTCTTCATATTGCAATTCCCCTCCTCATCTTAACAGAGCATATGAAGAAATAGAACTTAAGAGAAAAATGAGAATAATAATGGCTGAACCTGACTCAGCATATATAGAGATAAATCTATCCAACAATAGCACAATCCCCAAAATATTGAAAGATCATTTCACACAATACTCTCTAAGGGAAAGAAAGAAGTTTAAAGGGTTTTTTTTTGTTTGTTTTATTTTGTTTTTGTTTTTACCATGAACAATATTACCACAAAAATCACTTGAGAAGGCATCAGTAACTATTTGTGCGTATGACTTTCTCATCCTTGTAAAATTTAAAAAATATATTGAGAGTTTATTTGATGAAAATAGATGAAGAAACTGATGAGACTTTTTTTTTTTTTTTTTTTTTTTTTTTTTTGCTTTTTGCTTTTTGCTGAGGCAATTGGGGTTAAGTGACTTGCCCAGGGTCACATAGCTAGGGAATGTTAAGTGTCTGAGACCAGATTTGAACTCAGGTCCTCCTGACTTCAGGGCTGGTGCTCTAACCACTGTGCCACCTAGCTGCCCCGACTTTTTTTTTTTAATAACAATTACTTGACCATAAAAGTTGTAGAAAATAAAAGTTCTCGGTGTTTTTATTAATTATGAAAAATATTTGGCACAGCCTTTAAAGTTATTCTCTAATATGGAAAAGATAGTGTTATGGGCTTTTCACAAGGTTTATGCCAGTTTATGAGGAAAAATTAATGCATAAGTTTGCATCTTAACTTGATGATGATTATGCATCAGTAGTATATCACATATCCATTTGCCAAAGGCAAAAATGGTTCTTACAGAAATCTTGTTCCCGTAGTGCAAAAATTTAGAACCAAAATGTATCCATTTTGGTACCTCCTCATTGAAGTTTCAGAGGATGGGAACAGTCTTATGCCTACTCAAAACCTAATTTCTTTAAGATTCCTTTAGAAAAAAAAAAACAAGCTGTAGTCTACAGCTAATGTATTTGGCAGTTGTAGAAGAGAAGTCTTTGTGTGTGAAGCAATACTATTTGGCCATTTAATTTCTCTCAAAGCTTTTGTTATATCTCAGCATGTCTCTCTTAGTACAAGGCTTCTAGAAGGTGAGCACTTACTTTTTATAACCTACTTCTCTGATCTTTTCTGCTTCTTCCCACACTACCAAGCAAGACATGAATCTACTGTCATCTTTGCTACATTCACTTTGGAAACACAAAAACCTGTTATTCTTTCTCACTTAAAATACCAATTGAGTAGGCAGTAGAGAGAACAAAAAAATATTTATTATTTATGATAGTTATGTTTTTTATATAGTTAGAGCTGTTTTGATTTCCATTTTAGGACATTTACAGTGATAATTCTTATTTGATTCTGTGTGTGTGTGTCTGCGTGTGTGTGCGCTGCTTATGTTTATGGGAAATATCTAGCCTATTTGTATATTTTCAGCAGTAGTTTTTTCAACTTGAAAATCAAACCATAACTTTCATGAAAGTAACATGGCCTTTTTTGGCCCAAAATAATTGTTTTGAAAGTAGCCTAACCCAAAACTTTATCTGTAAGAAAGGCATCTTATTGTCCCTCTCGTCTTCTCCCTCAGAGATTACCTAAGCAAATTGAAGAACGGAATGAAAAACTAAAAGCAGAGATGTTAGGTAAGTGCATTCTTTCTCTCTGAAAGAGCTATTATTCTGAGAGAATAACTGATAAATTCAGTATAATACTTCAATGGAAAGATAACTTAAGAGACCTTTATTCTTTCTTATATGACTTTAAGAGAAAGGTTTTCAGCTGAATCCCACAAACTACTATTGAATAAAATCCTATCCTGTTTTGAAAAATACTATAGATTATGTATGAGAATTGACATAGTTTGCTACTAGCCTAGATTTTTCTTCTGAGGAAACATTCCATTTGGGCCATCAGAGTTTACTTGGTAAAGTACTTCCTCTGAGTTTGGGCACATTTTTTCCCCAAGTAGACCAAATATAGAAAGACCTTTGGGTTAGCTGCAAACAAAATCCGACTATTCCCAACTAATTCCAACTATTTTGTGTTACTGAAATCCTAAAAGAAAAATACTATTTTCCTCTCTTAGCAACCGTGGTTTTACTCTTATCTGTTAGCTGCTTACTGTTTACTATTATATCTGTTAGTTAATTTCCAGTGCCTCTGTTTCAACCTAAATTCCCGTGGTTGCTTTCATTTGATACTTAATTTTTTTAAGAGCTATGTCTAGCAATATGATTTGATGTTTATTATTAAATGTCAGCTCTTTTCCAGTAGCCATATTTTTAATGAATATAGAAATCAATAAAATATTGCTTCTAAATGTGGCCCTGTTATACACTACAGAGGAAAGAAGTTATTTTCCACATTGACTCTTAACCTAACAAATGATCCTTGGAGTGCTTTTCTTCTGTTTTGCAGCCTAACTGACCAAGATTGATGTGCTTTGAGATTCTTCCAAAGAGAAAGGTTAATCTTGGCCCAAGATAGTATTATTTCCTTAAGTACAATTTCTCTGACAGCTTTTTGAAGTCTGCTACACATTTCATTAGTGTTGGAGCCCAAAGGAGTGACACTTATGACTGGAGAACAGTTATACTGAGAATAACCTGCAAAAACTGCTGCTATTTGTTATTGGAAAATATGAAGTTTAAAAAAGAAAAGAGGTTCTAGCATGGGCCAATTATGGTTGAACTGAAGTCTAATAGAGGGGAAGAATTTTTTTGAGCAACAGGAAGGGCAATCAGAATTAGAGTAACATTGGAAACATGAGACTCAATAATTTTTTCTCATCAGAAATATTTTCAATGTACAACACAGACAACAGATTTTTTTTTTCCCTCCTTAATCTAAGAGTTCATTGATGCCTCTTAAAGAGGATCTGACAGGATTCTCCTATTTCTGAGACTATATCTAGAGTAGGGTAGAGAATTGAAGTGACTCCATGACTGAGACAGCAACTTCCTTTTATTGTGGCCTTGATGGAAAAGTGAAGTGGGAAGCTATTGGAATTCAGCATCAGGTACTTTGTTAATAGGCATTTCTTTGCCAGAAGGGGAAAGCAAATCTAAAGATTTCTTTACATTTTTGTCATCAGGTTGCAATGGAAGATAACTTGGCTTCTTCCTGTCTCTGATACATTTCCTTATTTATCAGTCTTTTCTTTTTGCACTGCAGGTAAATTAAAAGATCTTGGGAACTTAGTTCTCCGGCCTTTTGGATTATCCACAGAAAACTTCCAGATCAAGCAAGATTCCTCAACTGGTTCTTACTCTATTAATTTTGTTCAAAATCCAAATAACAATAACAGATAACATAAGATAACCATAGTAGCTACCTTAAAAGTTGGCTTGAAAATTGTGTGCAGCTTGTAATTAGGAAGGGAAAAAGCACTGTCAACGTTTAACTTATAAAAGCTACCTAAAGGAAAAGCTATTCAACAGAGCACAGTACTTCTTTTTCCCTCTTGTTTTATTGTCAGAGTGCAATACATTTACTGATGCAATGGGCCTAATTTTATCTGCATTTTATGATGTCCATCTACTATCCTTGGTGCCCTCTGCCTGCACGTCATTTATCCTCTTTCCTGAGGAGATCTGCAAAGTAAGGCTGACCCCTGACCAGCACAAAGCCATTTGTCTTGTTTGATCCTAGGAAACAACTCCTTGAACCAACCAGGTCTGTCTAAAGAATAGAAGTGATTGGTTTCCCAACATCCCTTACTCCCCTCCATCATTTCTCTCCAAATACACTGCCAAAGCTCTTGTGATCTCCAATATTTTATTATTTCCCCTTGTGGTAATAAAGGCTTTCTGTGACTTACCTGGATTTGGTTGTGACTTTTTTTTTTTTTTGCCCACATGGACAAAGGAAATCCAAGATTTTTAGTGTCACTATTTGTTAAAATAAACCCAGCAGCCTCTCTGTTCTTTCTTTGCAGATATTGGAGACTTTTTGGTGTAAAATATCACACATGTACTATCAGTTTTGATAGCTAAGTTGACTGAACTATTTTTCTTTTTTAATCTTCATTGTAAGAGATGGGTCACTGGGTAGGGAAGCATTGAGACGAATATATTTGGAAGTAAAAGCAATGAAAAAGCAAGACAAAAAATAAGGCCAATGCTAATAAGTTGCTTATAATACAAAACAAACATTTAAGTATCACAGATCTACTCAGTAAATGAAATAATAAATTTTCTTTAAAAGATTAATGCTGCTGATAAATGTGGGAATGTTTAGAAGAACTTGATGTATTTAACCTATATTGAATTACTGTCTAGGGGAGGGAGGAAGAAAAATATGGCTACACAAGGTTTTGCAAGAGTAAATGTTTTTTTGAAAAATAAGTTATCATAAAATTTTTTAAGGAATAATTTTTTTTATTAAAAATAAAGTTATTTGGAGGGGGATAAAAATTAATGCTGCACTGGAATGTTGAGATTTCCAGAGTGTCTTTTGCATGATGCTGCAGTATACATCTCTGAAGGTTGTTACAAAATTTGTTTAGCAAAATAATTTTTTCCTCCCTACTTAATATTCCGCCCTTTCTCTGACTTAATTTAATCTTAAGTAGCTTCATTTTAATATATGCAAATCACAGAAAAATTCCCAACATTTCTAAATTGTGTTAACCCTGTGAATGAGGCAGCTTTTAAAATGGATTTTCTTAGTTTTTATATAATGTATTAAGACTTTTGTTTGGTAGTAACACTTGTCAACAGTATCTGTAATAGTTTCTGTTTTCTTTTTTTTCTACTTTTGAGGCCTCAGAATGAGCATCACATAGATAATGCTCTGATGGAATGTTCTGATATGAATAAAATGCTTGATAGAAGATACATAAAATATGAATTAGGTGTCACAGTGGATAGAAATACAGGCCTGGAATCAAGGAGATCTGGGTTCAAATGTGGTCACAGACATTGATTAGTTCTGTGACCTTTGGAAAATCAATTAACTTTCTCTGCCTCAGTTTCTTCAACTGTAAAATGAGGATAGAAATAGCATCTGTCTCCTAGAGTTAATGTGTGGTACACATAAAGTTAGATAACATTTGTAAAATGTTTAACACAGTGACTGTCATATAATAGGTACCCTAAAAATGTTAGTTATCCATTATTATTACATGATCATTCCAGTCATCTGTTCTTGAAATTCTCTTCCTATGATGTGCAGGAAATGTTGCAGAGTCTTTATTAAATGGTACTTTGCCATATCCATTTCCTATATTGAAAGAATGCTATTGCCAGATCTTAGAATTTAAAAAAAAAAAAAAAAAAGATGGAAGGAACCTTAAAGGATCTGAAGCAATCATTTAACTTTTCTCAAAATTTATTTATTTTTCTGAGGCAATTGAGATTAAGTGACTTGGCCAGGGTCACACAACTAGGAACTATTAAGTGTCTGAGGCCAGATTTGAATTCAGGTCCTCCTAACTTCAGGGCTGATGCTCTATCCATTGTGTCATCTAGCTGCCCCTCAAAATGTGATTTCTTTCTGGAGATGAAATAGGAAAGATAAAGAAGTTGATTGGGAACAGTCTATTTTTCAAAATACATGTAAAGATAGTTTTTAACATTTACTCTTGCAAAATCTTGTGTTCCAAATTTCTCTCCCTCCTTTTTCCCTACTTCCTCCCCTAGAAAGCAGGTAATTTAATATGTTAAACAAGTGCAATTATTTTATGCATATATCCACATTTATCATGCACAAGAAAAATCATATCAAAAAGAAAAATGAGAGAAAAATAACAAAAAAACAGAAATACTATTCTGTGATCCTAAATGTGGGTCTCCATAATCCTCTCTGAATGGGGATGGCTCTTTCCATTGCAAGTCTATTGAAATTGCCTTGAATCACCTTATTGTTGAAAAAAGCCAGCTCCATCACAGCTGATTATCATAATCTTATTGCTATGCACAAATGTCTCTACTCACTTTACTTAGCATCAGTTCATGTAAGAATCTCTAGGTCTCTCTGAAATCATCCTCCTGATCATTTCTTATAGAATAATAATATACCATAACTTATGCAGCTATTCTCCCAACTGATGGGCATCCACTCAGTTTCCACCAGGGAGGAAGGAAGAAAGGAAGGGAGGGAGGGAGGGAAAAGAAACATGCCTCAGTTTGTACTTCTAGTTCATTAGCTCTCTATCTGGAGTACGTCTCATCATGAGCCCTTTAGAATTATGGTGGAATATTGCATTAATCGGAGTTCTTAAATCTTTAAAAGTTTTATCTTTACAATATTATTATTGTATAGATTGTTCTCCTTTTTCCACTCCACTTTACAATAGTTCATACAAGTCTTCCCAGGTTTTTCTGAAGCCATCCCCTTCATGATTTCTTATAGTACAGTAGTATTCCATCACATTCATATACCATAAGTTATTCAGCCATTCCTTAATTTTACCAAAAAAAAAAAAGCTACTATATTTTTATACATGTTGGTCCTTTCTTTGATTTCTTTAAGATATAAACCTATTAAAGAGATTGCTAGATCAGTTTAATAGTTTTAGGAGGGTATATTTTATACTGTTTTCCAGCAAAAGACTAGTTCACAGTTATACCAACAGTGCATCAGTGTACTGATTTTTCCAGATTTCCTCCAGCATTTGTCATTTTCCTTTTTTGTCATCTTCTTCAATAGATGGTTATGAGGAGACAGCACAGAGTTATTTTCATTTTTATTTTTTGAATTACTAGTCATTTAGAGCATTTTTCATATATCAAGTTATTGATAGCTTGGATTTCAAATTAACAAATCTGATCAAGTCATTTTCTTACTCTAAATATCTCCTTATTGCCCTGTGGAAAAATATAATCTCTTCACCTTGGCATTTTGAAACCTGCTACACTTTGGTTCCAATTTTTCTTTTTAGCTTTCCATCACATTACTCTTTAAATGATCATGTGTTCTCATTTCAGTGAAGCTCACCAGACTGCTAGGTATTCCCTAAAATTTAAATTCCATATTTAGCCTTCTCCTCTTTGGTCCTCTGGATTTTTATATTTCAAATCTCTGTCAACAGCTTCAGCTAGTTGTTGAGGAATTTCTCTTTTCTCAAACTACCAAAATAAAAATGAGCAAGTAATGAAGAAAGAACATAACCATAATTAAGCACTATGGGAATAGAGAAAATCTGGGTTCATATTCAGAGGAAGAAAATGAAGCTTTTAAAAAGCCACTCCTTTTTCAGTGAGAAATGTGAAATGGTCCCAAGTACAAAAAGACTTCTTAGAAGAACTTTAAAAGGACTTTAAAAATGAAATTATGAAAGTCAGCCAACTTGAAACAGAAAACTAACAACTAAAGGAAGAAAATAATTCCTTAAAAACTAGAATTGGACAAAGAGAACTAATTACATTTTAAATCACAAAGAAATAAGATCAAAAGAATGAAAAAATAGAAGAGAATGTGAAACATCAGAAAAACAACTGATCTGGAGAACAGATCAGGGAAAAATAATATAAGAATAGTCAGTCTGCCTGAAAATTATAATAAAAAAAAGAATCTTGATACAATAAGAAAAAATATTAAGGGAAAATTTCCCTGTAGTTCTAGAACAAAAAGGCAAAACAAATAGAAAAAAAAAAATTCTTTGGTCATCACCTGAAAGAGGTCCTAGAAGAAAATTTACAGGAATATCATAGCCAAATTTTGAAGCTCTCAGGTTAAGGGTAAAATTGGAAACAAGGAAAAAAAATTTTTTAATACTATGGAGATACAATAAGGATTATAGAAGATATAACAGGTAATACATTGAAGGATCATAGATCTTGGAATACTGCATTTTGTAGAGCAAAAGGGGGAGGGTTAAAAACAAAGGTAACTTGCCCAACAAAATATCATCCTGAATGAAAAAAAAAAAAGATAGGAAAGGAAAATCCAACATATAACATCCCGAAGAAATATAAATACTAAGGACCAATTATAAGGGACTCAATAAGGTCAAATCATTTACTTCTTATATATGAAAATGTTACTAGTTCTTTTATGACTATCATTTTTATTTGGGTAATTTGAAAATGGAATGATTCCAAAAAACAAAAAAAATAAAACTATGTAGGGAGAGATAAAAAGAATCAGTTATTTTGTATAAATGAAGCAACAAAGGAAAAATCGACACAGAGAAAGTAGGGTTGAAACCTTACTCTCATCAGGAAGAAGTTAAAGAGTATATGTGTGTAAAAATCTTCTAAATATAGAAAGAAATAGGGGCAAGAGGATAGGGTTGGGGAGGAGGATAAGGGATTCTTGGAGGGGTGGATAATTTAAGGAATAGAAGGGTAAGGTAGTGGGTAGAAGCAAAGCAGAGACATGAGGAAGAATAGGAATATGAGAAAGACAGTGAGGGAAAACAGAAAGGAGGGAAAATGCAGTAATTATAGTGTAGAATATAAATGATATGAATTTACCAATAAAATGGAAAGAGCAAATTTAAAATTTTACAGCAATATGTTGCTTTCAAGAAATGCTATAAGGATGAAAGATACAAATATAAAATAAAGTTCAGGAGTAGAATTATGTAAAAAAAGCAGAGGTAGTAATCATGATTTCAAACAGTTAAACTAAAATAGATTTAATCAAAAAGTGGAAACTACACTGTCACCAATATTATTCAATATTGTTTTAGACTATTTAAAATAAGAGTATAAAACACCTGAGAGTATACCTGTCAAAACAGACATAGAAACTAAACATATAAACATAAAACATTTTTATCCATATAAAGTCAGATCTAAATAATTGAAGTAATATTTCTTCATAGGTACATAAAGCCAATATAAGAAAAATAATAATTTTACCTAACATACATTAATGTAATGAGGAGAAGAGGCTAAGAGAATTAAGGGACTTGCCCATAATCACAGAGCTAATAAGAGTTGGAGGTCATATTTAAACTTAGGAAGATTATCTTCTTGACTCCAAGTTTGGCACACTATCTACTATGCAGTTAACTGCCAATATGCTGTCTAAGCTCCTTCTTTGCTTGTGGCTTTAGAAAGTCCAATAATTCACGTTATCTCTCTTTAAGCTGTTTTCCAGTTGTTTTTCTTTTAATGTATTTCATATATTTCTTCCATGTTTTGTTTTGTTTTTTTATTTTAAATTTATTTTAAACTTAAGTACAAAATAAGAAAAGAAAAAAATTTCCATGTACACAGCAGAATATGAGAGGATTCAATATAAAAATATTTTTTCCGGGGGCGGAGCCAAGATGGCGAACTGCGGACAGCTTTCTCTGTGAACTCCCTCCGACATTCCCCCAACCCAGACAAAGTAAGCTTTAAAACTGGTTTCCGAGTGAGGTCCTCGCCAAGCATTTGGACTACAACGCACTTCTATAAAAGATCTACCTTGAAAGAACTCCGGAGAAGGTTAGCCTCAGGGGAAATCGGCCGCTGGTCGCGATCGGACTCCAGCCGGGGCGGAAGTCAGGGCTGCGATAGAGGGGCGGATTTTGGGCACCCAGGAAGCCCCTGGGAGACGCCTGGGCCACTTTGCTCTGCTTGCGGGCAGGTGCTTTGGCAGATCTGCCTTTGGAAGGGGGTGGATGAGAACAGCTGAAAACGTGGTCCTGGTGCGAATCTAGCCCGACCAGCCTCAGACCAGAAGTCAACTCGGCAAACTGCCCCAGGGCAAATATAAATTGTTGCAGTTTTCTCGGCTTTTGACCAATATCCCAACTTTAAATCATGAGCAAGAAGCAGAAGAGAGCTCTCACCATAGAAAGCTTTTACGGAGAAAAAATAGAACAGTCCCCAGATCCTGACATTATGAAAACAATCCCAGATGAAGCCACAAAGGCAGACTTAAGTTGGTCTCCCTTTCAGAAGGCTTACCTGGATGATTGCATTAAGAATCTCAAAAGAGAGCTAGAAGAAGAATGGGGAAATAAATTGAGATCAGGGCAACAGAAATATCAAAAACTGGAAAATAGGACTGGTGAATTGGAAAAAGAAAACAGTTCACTGAAAAACAAAATTGGTGAATTGGAAAAAATCACCAATTCACTGGAAAATAAAAATGGTGAACTGAAAAACAAAATTGGTGAATTGGAAAAAGACAACAATTCACTGAAAAACAAAATTGGTGAATTGGAAAAAGACAACAATTCATTGAAAAATAAAACTGGCAAAATGGAAAAAGAATGCATTGAATCCAGAAATTCAATTGGCCAGCTACAAAAGGAGCTAAAAAAGATAACTGAAGGAAATAATACTCTAAAAATTAAAATTGAACAAATAGAAGTAAATGACTCAATAAGACTTCAAGAATCAGTTAAACAAAAACAAAAAAATGAAAAAATAGAAGAAAATATGAAATATCTCCTAGGAAAAACAACTGACTTGGAAAACAGATCCAGGAGAGACAATTTAAGGATTATCGGACTCCCTGAAAGCCACGATGAAAAAAAGAACCTGGATGCTATCTTCCAGGAAATCATGAAAGAGAATTGCCCTGATGTTTTAGAATCAGAAGGCAAAATTGGCATTGAAAGAATTCACCGATCACCTCCAGAAAGAGACCCCAAAATTAAAACCCCAAGGAATATCGTGGCCAAATTTCAAGACTATCGCACCAAGGAAAAGATATTGCAAGTAGCTAGAAAGAAACAGTTCAAATACCGAGGAACTGTCATTAGAATTACACAGGATCTGTCAGCTTCCACATTGAAGGATGGAACCAGATATTCCGAAAGGCAAAAGAACTTGGATTACAGCCAAGAATAAGTTATCCAGCTAAAATGAGCATCATCTTCCAGGGAAGAAGATGGTCATTCAATGATACAGGAGAATTTCATCTATTTCTAATGAAAAGACCTGATCTGAACAAAAAATTTGACCTCCAAAGAGAGAACTCAAGAGAAACATAAAAAGGTAAAAAGGAAAACTCTTGAGAACTATATTCCTACTATAGGTATCCTTTAAAGAATGGCAGTATAATTTGATTTTTCTTTGATAATAATGGAAAAGAAATTAGAGGTGGAAGGGATACCATACTGAAAAAGAAAAAGGGGGGAGGGGGGAAAAGGAGGCAAAATAAAGTAAAAATATAGGAGGTAAAATAAGGCAAAATCTCATAAAGAGACATAGAAGATCTAATATAATTGAGGGGAAGAAGGGAGGGCGATGAGTATTGATTGTGTAAACCTTACTCTCATTAGATTGGACTCTAAGAGAGTATATCAGACACATTTGGCTTCAAAGAAAGCACTGACCCTCCTTGTGGGAAGGTAGGAGGGAGGGAAGAAAAGGAAAGGGATAAACTAATAGAAGGATTAGGGGAAAGGTATAAAGGGGAGGGAGGGACTCTAAAGGGAGGAGGATTATTGGTGGGAGGTGGTCTTCAAGAGCAAAGTACTGGGGAGGGGGGAAGGGAGAGAGGGGAAAGGGAAGAGAAAATCATAACTCTGGGTAAATAAGATGGCAGGGAATACAGATATAGTTATTTTAACTGTGAATGTGAACGGGATGAACTCTCCCATAAAACGGAAGCGGGTAGCAGACTGGATTAAAAGCCAGAATCCTACAATATGTTGTTTACAAGAAACACATCTAAAACATAGAGATACATACAGAGTGAAGGTAAAGGGCTGGAGCAGAATCTTCTATGCTTCAGGTGAACAAAGAAAGGCAGGGGTAGCAATCCTTATCTCGGATCAAGTAAAAACAAAAATAGATCTAATTAAAAGAGATAAGGAAGGAAACTACATTTTAC
>JAJPUD010012305.1:2789-14322 GCA_023553655.1 Myrmecobius fasciatus
AGCAGCAGCAGCAGCAGCAGCAGCAGCAGCAGCAGCAGCAGCAGCAGAGGCAGGGATTTCAATTTGCCCTGGGGCAATTTGCCAAGTTGACTTCCAGTCTGGGGCTGATCTAGCTAGATCCACATTAGGACCACACTTTCAGCTGCTCTCAATCCACCCTTTATCAAAGGTAGACCTGCCAAAGCACCTGCGCACAAGCAGAGCAAAGTGGCCCAAGCGTCTCCCAGGGACTTCCTGGCAGCCTAAAATCTTCTGGTCCGTCCCAGCCCCCGACTTGCACCCCAGATGCACACTGGTGTCTGAGCGCTGGGAGCTGCTCGATCCCCTATCAGTCTAAAACTGACCTCAGAGGTTCTTTCAAAGTAGATATTTGATAGAAGTGCGTTGTAGTCCAAGTGTTTGGTGGAGCCCTCACTCCAAAACCAGTTTGGAGGCTCAATTTGTCTGGGTTTGAGGGAACCAGTCTCAGTAGCTCACAGAGGACACTGTCTGCAGTTCGCCATCTTGGCTCTGCCCTCCCTGGACTCCTAATGATTGCTTGACACTGTTAAGATGATAGATTCCTAAAGGCTCTTGGGAATCTAGCATCTATTTATCTTATCTAATTCTGTCTTTCTGATCTAAGTTGGTGCCCAGAATCAGTCCTGTTCTGCTGATTCAAGAATAAGTAATTCCTTTCTATTGATTCTCAGCCTATTTTACTGGGACTGCTTCTTTCCTTTACTCAAATATCTGCTTCCATCCCTTTGTCCCTAAGAAGTAATGTGATTAGTTAGTTAAAGAATCATAGAAATTAAGTATTCGAGTGGACTTCATATATTATTCAGTTCAATCCTTTATTTTACAGATGGAGAAATTGAGTTCTGGAAAGATTAAACTCTCTGTCTAAACATCATAAAACTATTTATTAACAGAATGAGGCCTAGTTCCTAGCTTTCCTGATATCCAGTGCAATGTCCTTGCATTGCAACATGAAATGTCAAAGCAATAAGAAGAATGTTATACATAAGACAGAATTAGGACCTTTACTTACCCTTTTCTCTGAGGTTATAAATCACTACAAAGATTCCTTCCCACTTAGGAATCATCAATATCTGTTCTTGTCTAAAATACCATCTAAATTATAAGGTGAACTCCCTCATTTCTTCTCCATTCTTCTCAAATTATCTTATGTCTTCACATTCTCCTTTCTAATCTCACCATAAAAGATGGTCCTTATTTTTTTTTTGCCAAGGATGATTCCTCTGCCTATGCCTTGATTCCATTTCCATTTTCCTTCTCTTGGAATGGAATGGAGTCATTTCACAGCAGCTCATTATCATAGCCTTCCAGGAAGAGAAAGTTCTTCCTTGGCTCTTAAGTACCAAACATCTTTATAGTAGCACCAGTCACTGGGGATTTATGAACAAATTCATAATAACTTCATATCGAATGGCTAATGTGAATGTTTAGCTTCATGGAAGGTACCACTTTCTTTTTTTATTAATACTTTTTATTTGCAAAACATATGTATGGGTAATTCCTAAACATTAACCCTTACAAAGCTTTCTGTTACAAATTTTTCCCCCCTACTCCCCACCCCTCCCCTAGATAGCAGGATATCAACTACATGATAATTATGTTAGAATACTTAAATCGAATATATGTATAGTTATTGCTACACATCATTTTTTTGTTCAGGAGAAATCATATCTACAAGAAAGAATAATCCAATAAAGGAAATACAATGCAAGCAAACCTCAATAGAGAACATGAAAATGTTATGTTCTGGTCCACATTTCACATCCCTCTCTCTGGGTGTACATGGCTTTCTTCACTGAACAATTGGAATTGGTTTGAAGTATTTCATTGTTGAAGAGAGCCATGTCCATCAGAATTGATCATCCTGTAATACTGTTGTTGCCGTGTATGATGATCTCCTGGTTCTGCTCGTTTCACTCAGCATCAGTTCATGCAAGTCCCTCCAGGCCTCTCTGAAATCGTCCTGCTGGTCGTTTCTTACAGAGCAATAATATTCCATAACATTATAATAATATATAATTATATTATTATATAATTATAATAATAGTATATAATATAATTATAATAATAATATAATTATATTCCATAACATAACCATAATTTATTCAGCCACTCTCCAATTGATGGGCACCCATTCAGTTTCCAGTTTCTAGCCACTACAAAAAGAACTGCCACAAACATTCTTGCACATGTGGGGCCCTTTCGGAAGGTACCACTTTCTAATGAAGTTCCACATCCTATGGTCACCTCAACTGGATTGAGGGACTTATCAAATTGATTATATTTTCCTGATCACAACTGTCATAGAGCAAAACATGGAAAGATATTTATTAACTATTGGAAGAAAGAAATAAGCAGGTGCAAGATCATATCTTGTACATGACTACAGCCATGTAAATTAAAAGATCACTAAATGGAAGATAAAGTCTAAGTAACTGAAAAACCAATAATGGTCGTAGAGAACAGATAATGAAACATATTTCCCTTCTTTCAGCAGAAAGGAAAAGATTACAAAGACAGAATGTTACATATTTTGTGAAAACTTGTTACTGAATTGAGTTGTTTTTGCTTGAATTTTTCCTTTGTTATGTGGGAAAGTTCAATTGGTGAATGATAGTGATGTATCGAGAATTGACAATATAAAAGCAAAAAACATCAATGATATATATATACATATATACATATATGTTTATATATACATATATACATATATGTTTATATATACATATATGGTGTGTGTATGTATATAAATGATACTACTTCCTTACATTTACCTCATAGTGTATAAATTTCAGAACCCCTTCCATTTGATTTATTTTACTTTTTTTCAATGCTACTATGAGATAGTTCAGAAGTACTGTGAAGAAGTCAGGCATAGGGAGGTATTATTCATTTTCATTTACATTTATATTTTCATTCAAGGTCAATAAGTGGAACTTATTGAGTAGTGTAACTGGGGCCAATAATTTGGTCTCCTGATACCTACCTAGTTTTATGCTTTTTTTCTCCATTTTTCCATGATTTCTCACAGATCATGGCGATTGAAAAGTTATTGATGCTGGCAAGGGATTATTTATAATTTCATCTTTCCATCCCTCCAAACCAGTCAATTATCTGGTCCTGTTGATTCCTCTTATTGAATTATTCTGTCATTTCCTGTCAAGTCCTTATTATCTCTCTACTGGTCTATCATAATAGCCTCTCCATTGGTCTTCTTGCCTCCACTTTCTCCTTTTCTCTTCATCTTCATACAGCTGCCAAAATAATTTTTTCAATATACAAATTCTATCATGTTTTTGTTCTTTTTTTTAATTAAAGCTTTTTATTTGTATAACATATATATGGGTAGTTCCCCAACATTGATCTTTAGAAAGCTTTCCATTACAAATTTTACCCCCAGTCCCCTCCCCTCCCCTAGATGGCACTACATATCATGTTTTTGTTCTAACAACTTCAATTGTTTCTCATTATTTCCTAGATAAAATGGAAATTCCTTTATATGGTATACAAAACCCACCTATTACTTTAACTTAATTTCATACCTCTTTCCATGATGCACCATATGGTCTAGCCAGATGAGACCACCAACTGTTCCCTGATCCTATCCTACCCTCTCCTGCTTAAATACCTGGAGACAGGCTGCTGCCTTCTTTTATGCCTTTGAAACACTCACTTCACTTTTTCTTCCACTGAAATTCTTCACCTTTCAAGTCCTACTTCAAGTGTTGCCTCTTTCCTAAAGATTCAGGCAAAGTTACTTCTCCTTCCTTATGTCTTTTACCATTTTTTCAGGACCATTTCTTTGAATTTGCATCCTATCACATTTATCTGTATACACAGTTTATTCTACCTTTCAGAATGTAAGTACCTTAAGGATTAGGACTTTTTTCTTAGTTCCTAGCATGAAATATAGTAAATATGTATCTGTTAAATCAAACTCAATTAGCTTTTGCTGATTACTCATGGTGCAATATGAAGCCTTTAAATATGACTTCCTTTTCTAGGGATTAGGAGGTGAGAGAAAGAGTTAAAGAACTTGGATTTAATTTCTGACTTCCATTTGGGTGATCTTGTACAAGTCACTTGTATGTTCTTGTACAAGTCAATCATCTTCTATGGGACTCAATTTTCTCAAATGTAAAAAGAGGAATTTGAGATTAATGGCCTCTAAGATTCTTTCTAATAGGAACTCTTCAATCTTATTATCTTATCTAGAATGCTATAACCAGTGAATGGGGACAAATTGAACACAAATAGCAAAGGAGAAAGCTAGGTGGTAAAGGAATAGAGCACTGCAGTTGGAATCAGGAAGACTCACCTTCTTGAATCAAAATCTGGCTTCAGATACTTAGAGTACTGTGTAATGTTGGACAATTCACTTAACCATGTTGCCTCAGTTTCTTCATCTATAAAATGATCTGGAGAAGGAAATAGCAAACTAATCGAGTATCTTTGCCAAGAAAACCTCAAGTAGGGCCACAAAGAGTCAGACATAACTGCAATGATTAACAACAATAAAACAAAGCAAATAAAATGCTTATGTACATGGTACTTCTATCTTTTCTACACTACAGTGATTAGGAGTAGTGAGAAGGGTTGAGATCTTCTGTATTCCCTAAAAGGATCAGAAGTTCGACTGAAGATATAGATTTCTAGGTAGTATTTAGCTCATTAAAGTATGTAGTCCCTAAAATGCCCTCTTTATTCATAATGAAAGTAATTTTCAAATCAACAAGCCTTGTGAATTAGATAACTTGAGACACAAAAAGAGAAATGATACGAATCCTGCTCTTAAGAAGCTTATAATTTAACAGATTAGAAAAGAAATAGACACAAATAAGTATAATGCAAAGGGGAAATTTGATGATGTGGGAGACCAGGCAAAATGATATGAGAAATTTGGCAATACCACTTTCAGGAACAGGCTTGACATGATAAGAAAAATTTAATGAAAGAGATCGCATCTTAGTCGAAGGAAGGAATTAGTTTCAGAAAAGATGGGGAGGAACCCATTCCAAAGAATTACTTTGATCATATATTTGCGTATTAGCCCTAAAGATCATCAAGTCCTGTTCCCTCATTTTATAAGGAAATAGAGGCCCAGAGACATACACGACTTTTATAAGGTCATGTCTTTTGAAGAGAACCCACTGATCTTATAAATAAAGAACTGGCCAGGATGTTGTCATAAACATTAAACCTGCATTTCTTAACTCATAGTAATAATGGAAAAATCATAGTTTAGGGTCTCAATTTTAATTTTTTTTCCAGCAAATCTTTAACATAGTGAATAGAGACTAATGGGAAATTTCATTTCTTCTCTCTTCATCTTTGGTGAAAAGATCAAGAAACTCCTAAATAACCAAAAATTAGACAAGTTAAAGGAAAATTAAGAATTCTACAGGAGGAAAATTCAGTAATAGATAACTAAATTTAATTACCATATCATAGATTGATCAGGTAGATCCACCTCAGACTTTCCATCCTTGGAGATTAGAATCACAGACTACTAGAGAGGGAACATCTTATTACAGAGCATCTTGTTCAATTGCCCTATTTTACAAAAGAACAGCCTGACCATCTGGGAGTTGCCCAAGGTTAAATAGTGACAGGTCTAGTTCAGATTTCCTTCAAAACCACTCCCTGCTCTTTCATACCCATCCAAGTATAATAGCTGGCCGTGTTAGACTTATCTTCTGATAAGGCAAATTTAACTGCACAGGTTGATTTTTATCCCTTGTAAGTGTAATTATAAAACACATGAATGACTTGTGATGATGCTTTCAGTTCCAGTGAGTGGAGATGGAATCCCTGGCCTGAATTAAAAAGGGTCATTTTCTCCAATGTGACTCTGAGAGCTGCTACTTCCTCCACGTCTTAATTTTTTTTCTTAGTATGTCAGCTACTTGAGAGAACACCAGTGATTTTAAAAAAAATAACAAAAACCATGCTAAAATATTTAAAGCTCTTATATTGTCCATTTCCCTCTTCTAAGTGTTCTCTCTCTTTTTTTCTTTCAAGAACTTAAAATGTAAAATTATGTCCTTCGATGCTGACCTTATGTTAACTTCTCTTTCTGAGGTGGGAAGAAATAGAACTTCTACAGTCTTTAGTGACCTAAGTCCCCACATAAGCCAGCAAATCAAATCCTATTTAGAAGGGTTCCCATATCTTTACCTATTCTAGAGTGCCCTATCATTCTATAGCTTTTTAGAACTTTAATCTATTATTGTCCTTATTAAACTTGTAACCTCCTCCCAGAAATCACTTTATACACACACACACACACACACACACACACACACACACACACACACACACTATTTCACCCTAATGAAATGCAATCTCTCCTTACAGGCATATACAATTTCTTTTTGCCTTTGTATCCCAACATTTAGCTCAGTATCAGAAATACAGAAGGTACTAAATAAATGTTATTTTAATTGAGATCTTTTATCTATTGATCAAAATTTTCTACCATATGCCAAAAATTTTTTTGAGTCCTGATGCTAATATATAGGTGTACAAGTGTGTATTTTGCTTTAAAATGTATTAAGTAAATGCCTCATGGGAGAAAAAGAACACTTTTTAAAAATTAATGATATTTCAATCTTTAGAAGGAAATGTTTCCTAGGAATTTTGCCCAGCTTATTATGAAAAATGCAAAGTAATTGATTTGCCATTGTTGTTGCTAACTTGGTGCTATTTAAAATAGACCAAATGACTCCTTTCATTGATTTTCATCATCAAATATACTGTCTTGCTTTTTATTGGCTTGAACCATGAAATTTTGTTCTTTCTCTAATTTTCTGTCTTAATGAGCCAGAACATTTCTAGTAAAGAAATGTCCCAAAGGTAAAGAGTTCAATCAACTATATGAAGAGTGACAGTTCAGAATGATGCATACTCTGAGTGATCCATGCTGTCACTGGTATGGGTTCTGGCACATATTATATACCCTTCATATCTTTTCCTGCTATGGCTATAGCACAACTTTTATAGTAACATGATAAAAAGAATTTTATTATGATATAAAAGACTATCATAAATTTTAATTCAAATATGTCTTGTACATATGGCCTAATCATACATTAAACTGGTGGGCAAACTAATTCAGGTCATTGGTATATAATTTAATATATAAGAGCACTGGTGCAATTAATGAAATTCTTGTTAATGCCTCTTGGAAAATTCCTAATTTAAATCCAGATTGAGCAGTCCTACTTATCTGAAAATGCCTGCCTTATAATATAAACATATTTGCGAATTTCTCCTTTCAAACTTATATCCTGCCTGCATTTTTATGGAAGATTAATTTGTGTTTTCATTATTTAGAGCATGTATAGCAGTACATGAAAGAAACTAACATGAGTATTTAAAACAAATATTGGATCAATAGCAAATATTATTATTGTTAAAGTTATGAAATTTTGTTCATAATTTGTATTTGTTAAAAAAAGATATTACCAATGGGGGTAAGGGAGGAGTGGGGGGGGTTGGAGGGTGGATCCAAGATAGATGGAGAGCAAACACTACTTTCTGTGATCTCCTCTGACCTTCTCTCAAACAAATAGCAGATCAAGTCTCTAAACTGGTTTTGGAGTCAAAGAACCCACAAATATTTGGAGTACAACACATACCCAGAAGAAGATATCTTGGAAGAATTTCAGAACAGGTCTTGTTCAAATGGCTAGGGGGACAGTCAGCTGAGCCCAGACCAAAGCACAAAGAAATCAGGACAAGGAGCTGGGGTGGGAAGTCAGAGCACTACAGCTTCCACTTACTTGGAAAATTTCTGTGAACCTCTTAGGCTACACTGTCCTGGTTGCTGGTCCCCATTTCACAAGGCTTTCTTGGAAGATTGCATAAAGGATCTTTAAAAAGAGTTATAAGAAAAATGGGGAAAGGTAATGAAATAATTGCAAGAAGGAATGGGAAAAGCATATAATGCCCTACAAAGGAGATATGGAAAAGATACCAATTCATTGAAAAACAAAATATATGCAAAGGAAAAAAATGCAATGAACAATTCAATCGGCCAAAGGAGCTAAATAATACAAGAAAAAATACAGTTGAACAAATGGAAGTAAATGACTCAATAAGACTTCAAGAATCAGTCAAACCAAAAAAAAGAAAGAAAAAATAGAAGAAAATATGGAAAAACCTCCTAGGAAAAACAACTGACTTGGAAAATAGATCAAGGAGAGAATATCTAAAGATTACTGGACTTTCTGAAAGCCATGATGAAAAAAAAAGAACCTAGATATTATTTTACAGGAAATCATGAAAGAAAACTAACCTGATGTTTTAGAATCAGAAGGTAAAGTAGCCATTGAAATAATTCACCAAACACCTCCTGAAAGAGTGGTTATTAAATGAAATTTCAAGTAAATCCTCAAGGGATATCATGGCTAAATTTCAGAACTATCACACCAAGGAAAAGATATTGTAAGCAGCCAGAAAGAAACATTTTAAATACAACAGAGCCACAATTAGGATTACCCAGGACCTAGTAGCTGCCACCTTAAAGGATCAAACAACCTGGAATCTGATATTCTGAAAGGCAAAGGAACTGGGATTAACCAAGAATAAGTTATTCAGCTAAAATGATCATTATTTTTCAGGGAAGGAGGTGGACATTCAATGATACAGGTGAGTTTCACCTATTTCTGATGAAAAGACCAGAACTGAACAACAAAAAAAAAATGATCTCCAAACACAGAACTCAAGAGAAACATAAAAAGATAAAAAGGAAAGAACTCTTGAGAGCTATATTTCTGTTATGGATATAATTAGAGAGTACAGGTAAAATTTGATTTTATTATGATAATATGAAAAAGAAACTAGAGATGGAAAAGGAATTGTACTGGAAAAAGAGAAAAAAACAGGTAAAATAAGGGAAGAGGCAAAGAAGACCTATTATAATTGAGGGAAAAAAGGGAGGGGAATGAGCACTGTGTGAATCTTACTCTCATCAGATTTTGTTCAAAGAGAGAATATCAGACATATTTGGTTTCACAGAGAATCTTGTCTCACCTTATAGAGAAGTGGGAGGGAAAAGAGGAAAATAAAGTGAAAGACTAATAAAAGGGAAAAGAGAAGTATTAGAGGAAAGGTCTAAAAAAGGGGGAGGGGATCTAAAGGAGAAGAGCTGTTTGAGGGAGGTGGTCATCAACAGCAAAATACTAGGGAGGAGAGAAGGGGGAAAGGAAAGAAAAAAGATAACAGGGTAACTAAGATGGCAGAAAATACAGAATTAGTTATTTTAACTGTGAATGTGAATGGGATGAACTCTCCCATAAAACAGAAATGGATAGCAGACTGGATTAAGAGCAAGAATTCTACGATATGTTGTTTACAAGAAGCACATTTAAAGCATAGTGATACATACAGAATGAAAGTAAAGGGCTGGAGCAGAATCTATTATGCTTTAAGTGAAGTAAAAAAAGCAGGGGTAAAAATCCTGATCTCAGATCAAGTAAAAGCAAAGACAGATCTAATTAAAAGAGATAAGGAAGAAAACTATATTTTACTAAAGGGTACCATAGATAATGAAGCAAGATCAGTACTAAATATATATGCACCAAGTGGTATAGCATCTAAATTCCTAGAGGAGAAGTTAATAGAGATGCAAGAAGAAATAGAAAGCAAAACTATACTTGTGGGGGATCTTAATCAACCTTGCTCTCTCAGAATTAGATAAATTAAACCACAAAATAAATAAGAAAGAAGTTAGGGAGATAAACTATCCTATGTTCTTATAATTTGCTTATAACATAACTCTTTATGTCTACAACATGGAACTTATCTTGGTATATAATGTTAGGTGTGGGTCAATGCCTAGTTTTCAATTTTCCCAGCAATTTTTGTCAAATAGTGAAACAATTCACAACTTTAGTAAAGTTGCAGGATACAAAATAAATCCACAAATCATCAGCATTTTTACATATTACCAACAAAGTTCAGCAGCAAGAGATACAAAAAGAAATTCCATTCAAAATAACTGTTGATAGTATAAAATATTTGGGAATCTATCTGCCAAAGGAAGGTCTAGGAACTATACCAACTAAATTACAAAACATTTTCTGCAAAAATAAAGTCAGACCTAATCAGTTGGAAAAATATCAAGTGCTCATGGGTAGGCCAAATGAATATAATAAAAATGACAATACTACCCAAACTAATCTACTTATTTAGTGCTATACCAATCAACTCCCAAGAAATTATTTTACAGATGTAGAAAAAATAGTAGCAAAGTTCATTTGGAAGAACAAAAAGTCAAGAATTTCAAGGGAATTAATGAAAAAAAAAGGTGATGAAGGTGGCCTTGCTGTACCAGATCTAAAACTATGTTATAAAGCAGCTGTCATCAAAACCATTTGGTACTGGCTAAGAAATAGAGTAGTCGATCAGTGGCATAGGATAGGATCACAGAAAAAATGGCAATAACTGTAGCAATCTAGTGTTTAATAAACCCCAAAACCCCAGCTTTTGGGATAAATACTCACTATTTGACAAAAACTGCTGGAGAATTGAAAACTAGTATGGAAGAAATTAGGGCTTGACCCACACCCAACACCACATACCAAGATAAGATATAAATGGGTTCATGATTTAGACATAAAGAGTAATATTATAAGTAAATTAGAGGAAGATAAGATAGTTTACCTCTCAGACCTGTGGAGAAGGAAGGGATTTATATCCAAAGAAGAACGGGAACTCTTAATTGAACACCAGATAGATTATTTTGATTATTAAAAAGTTTTGTGGGGGCGGAGCCAAGATGGCGAACTGCGGACAGCTTTCTCTGTGAACTCCCAGGACATTCCCTCAAACCCAGACAGTAAGCCTTCCAACTGGTTTCTAAGTGAGAGCAACTCCAAGCATTCGGACTACAACGCACTTCTATCAAAGATCTACCTTGAAAGAACTCCGGAGAAGGTTAGCCTCAGGGGAAATCGGCCGCTGGTCTCGATCAGACTCCAGCCGGGGCGGAAGTCAGGGCTGCGATAGAGGGGCGGATTTTGGGCACCCAGGAAGCCCCTGGGAGATGCCTGGGCCACTTTGCTCTGCTTGCGGGCAGGTGCTTTGGCAGATCTGCTTTTGGTAAAGGGTAGATCGAGACCAGCTGAAAACCTGGTCCTAGTGCGAATCTAGCCCGACCAGCCTCAGACCTGAAGTCAACTCGGCAAACTGCCCCAGGGAAAATACAAATTGTTGCAGTTTTCTCGGCTTTTGACCAATATCCCAACCTTAAATCATGAGCAAGAAGCAGAAGAGAGCTCTCACCATAGAAAGCTTTTACGGAGAAAAAATAGAACAGTCCCCAGAGCCTGACATTATGAAAACAATCCCAGATGAAGCCATAAAGGCAGACTTAAGTTGGTCTCCCTTTCAGAAGGCTTACCTGGATGATTGCATTAAGAATCTCAAAAGAGAGCTAGAAGAAGAATGGGGAAATAAATTGAGATCAGGGCAACAGAAATATCAAAAACTGGAAAATAGGACTGGT
>JAJPUD010012305.1:19322-50022 GCA_023553655.1 Myrmecobius fasciatus
TTTGCCAATATTTTAACATAATTAACATGTAGTGGATATCCTGCCATCTAGGGAAGGGGTGGGGAAGTTGGGGGGAAAATTTGTAATGGAAAGCTATGTAAGGGTTATTGTTGAAGAATTACACACATATATGTTATGCAAATAAAATTAAATTAAAAAAAAGTTTTTGTACAAAAAAAGAATGCAGACAAGATTAGGAGGGAAGCAACAAATTGGGAAATCATCTTTACATTTAAGGGTTCTGATAATGGCCTCATTTCTAAAATATATAGAGAATTGTCCCATATTTATAAGAATTCAAGCCATTCTCCGGTCGATAAATGGTCAAAGGATATGAACAGACAATTTTCAGATGAGGAAATTAAAACTATTTCTATTCATATGAAAAGGTGCTCCAAATCACTATTGATCAGAGAAATGCAAATTAAGACAACTCTGAGGTACCACTACACACTTGTCAGATTGGCTAAGATGACAGGAAAAGATAATGATGAATGTTGGAGGGTATGTAGGAAAACTGGGACACTGATACATTGAACACTGTGTGAACTGTGAACAGATCCAACCATTCTGGAGAGCAATTTGGACCTATGTTCAAAAAGTTATCAAACTGTGCATACCCTTTGACCCAGCAATGTTTCTATTGGGCTTATATCCCAAAGAGAACTTAAAGGATGCAAAGGGTCCCATATGTGCAAGAATGTTTGTGGCAGCCCTTTTTGTAGTGGCTATAAACTGGAAAATGAATGGATGCCCATCAATTGGAGAATGGCTGAATAAATTATGGTATATGAATGTCATGGAATATTATTGTTCTGTAAGAAACAACCAGCAGAATGATTTCAGAGAGGTCTGGAGAGACTTTGCAAGAACTGATACTGATTGAAATGAGCAGAACCAGGAGATCATTATATATGACAACAACAATACTATATGATGATCAATTCTGAAGGATGTGGCTCTTGTTTGAAACAATGAAATGTTTCAAACCAGTTCCAATTGTTCAGTGATGAAGAAAGTCATATACATTCAGAAAGAGGGATATGAATGAGGACCACAACATAACATTTTCATTCTTTCTACTGATGTTTGCTTGCATTATCTTTCCCTTCTCAGATTTTTTTCTTGTAGATCTGATTTTTCTTGCACAGAATGATAACTATAAAAATATGTATGCACACATTCAATTTGTCAAGTATTTTAACATAATTAACATGTAGTAGACTTCCTGACATCTAGGGGAGGGGTGAGGGTTGGGGGAAAAATTTGTAACAGAAAGATTTGCCAAGGGTCAATGTTGAAAAATTACCCATACATATGTTTTGCAAATAAAAAGCTTTAATGAAATGAAAAAAAAGAAAATTTTCTATGTGTATGTTTTGATAACAAAAAGCTTTAATAAAAAATAGCTGAAAAAAAGTATATGCTGCCACATAAAGCTGTCCAATCATGCATTTGGCTAGTTTGGAGATTATGAATTTCTCCTTTGCTGGAAACCTTCATAGCTAGGATTCATGATTTTTGTAGAATTTAGATTAAATTCATTTCTGATGTATCTTCTAAATGTAATATTCTGAGTTCCTTTGATGTTTTCTATTTAAAAAGAAAGCCTCTTTTCTAGTTGCCATCCCTAATAATGGTATTATGTGCTATGCACAAATTTATCTACCACATACTGTAAGATCCAGGCCAAACTAAACACTTGCTAAAAGACATCTGCTTATTTTATCTATCTTTATGACCAAATCAGATTGAGTGTAATGGAACATATATATAATGGAACATAAAGCAATTAATTGCTTATGGATCCCCTATGATTACAATCAAAATATTGTGTCAGCAAAAGAAAGGTTAATTCAAAAGGACACACAAAGGTTAAAGACTTTCATAATGGCTCCTTCCTCTTCATTCTCTTGTCCTTAGGAACTAGTTAAAGATAGATTTCAGTACTTGGAAATTACTGAGCAACTCTATAGTACTTTACTCATTAATTTAGCTCAAGGTTGTTATTTTCCCATTGAGATGTCATTTTATGACTTTGTGGCAACATATGAGTATTTTTAATTTAAATAAATGAAATCTTTTATCTATAGGAGTTTTATATTTTCTATTTGTTTTAATGTGCCTCAGAGAAGAAAACCAATGTTTATTGAAGATTTAATTAGCAATAGTGGGGATAGTGATTAAAAAGCTAGAATCATCTGGCTGGCTCATTTGGTCTCTTTTCATCTCATTTCTTAGGGACTAAATGTAGCTTGAAATAAAGTTTTTTTTTCTTTTTTAAACATGCATTCAGTGCCATTCATCCAATAAGAAATGTTTAAGGAACATAGTCTTTTCTGTCTACAACAAAATTTACTACCTGATTTTCACCACAAATTAACTGCTCAAGCCTTTCAGAGGAATTAATTAGTCCCCTGGGTTGGGAAAAGATGATGGATGATTCACACTACTACAGTACCAAGTCACTCCTACCTTCTTACTCTCAGATAGAAAATCTGAAAATTCTGTTGTAAGATAAGTTAACATTAAAGACTTAGTCACTGGGCTCCGATTGAATCAAAGTAGTTAAGACATTATTTGCCAACACAATCAATCTGAACAACTGTTGTGAAATTTTGAAGCCTATTATTTTGGAAATAGGTAAATTCGTTGAAACATGGCGATTTCTGAGGAAATGGGAATATAATAAGGATCTGAAGGATAGCATAATGACTACCAAGAATAGAGCCTACAAATTGTGGGGTAGAACAATTGTATAAATGTTACCTGTTGTGTCTTTGGGAAAGGGGTAACGCTTAGGTCTGGAGGTGGTGCAGGATAGCTGGTGTTGACAAGTGTTTTATGTATTTGGAGGTCTATGAACACTGGTTTAGGCCAGGTAATTTGAGAAGGTAACAGTTTAGAGTAGAAAGACAGGAGGTTCAAAGCTAGGCAGGATCAAATAAACTAAAGAGTCATAATAAGAATAATAATTAATTGATAAAAATAATTTTATCTCCCTCCTTATTTCTATCTCCTGATTTCCATGATGGCCTTCAAGTTTCTGCTCAAATCCCATCTTCTGTAAAAGGCCTTTCTGGGTTTGGATCATCTCTAAGTGATTATTAAATTTTTCTTTATGAGCATTTATGCCTCAGAAATTTGATTATCATTAGATACCAGGGCTTGATTTATTGTTTTTCTGGTTGCTGAGACTAAAGAAAATGTTAATGATGCAGATTAAACTTAAAAACATGTATGCATATATTTCTTCCTCCCCACCCAGAGTTTGCTTGTTAAATATTCACCAGTATATTTGTGTATTGCTTTATAACCATTGCTTGAGCTCAACATAACTAGAGTAGAAGGCTCAGGGAATGAAGTCTTCAATAGTTGGAAGCCTGGTAATAATATAATTTATAATAATATAACATAGGGTAATAATAATAATATCAGCTGATATTTAAATAGTGCTTTATTGTTTGCAAGGTACTCTACATACATTATCCCATTTGAGCCTTACAAGGTTTCTAATTCTTTCTTTTTTTCTCTTCCCCATTAAATGCTAGTGTCTTCCCTTTGAGATTATCTCCACATTACATCTATATAGCATATATTTATTTGCATGTTGCTTCTACTATTAGAATATGAATTTTTTGTGAGCAGGGACCATGTTTTTGTCTTTCCTTATATTTCCATCATTTAGCACAATGTTAGGCATATAATGGATAATAAATGCATATTGTTGATGAAGATAAATGCATATATATAGTATGTGTATATATATATATACATACGTACATATATATATATATATATAAATCACCTAATAGAAAGGAAACTCTGAAATCAGAGATTGTTTCATACTTTGAATTTGTGTCCCAAGTGCCTAACAAGTAGACTTAAAAAAAGGTTTGATGATTGATTCTCCAATGACTTTTGTGTCCAGCCATCTTTTTGTTACTCCTGTGGCTCTTAAGTTTCCTGGCTGGCCTGTTTCTGGCCTGAGTAGGTAAAATATAGGCAAGATTTTGCTTTCTCGAACATACTATGCTTGCTGCTCAGGCTAGGATGGGTCATTTCCAGAAAAATTACTTTTTCAAATATATGCAAATTGCCAAGTCCCTATAACACATGCCAATTCAAGGGGAAACCAAAGGAATAATTAAATTAGGTCTTAAGTAAGAGAAACCAAATAATTGAAAATTAAATTATATGTTATATTGATTATAACACTTTAAAACATCTGGAAAAAAATAATTCTCCTATTTAGCTTTCTTAAATGGATATGTATAGGACCAAACATTTCATTAATATGGAACAATCTTCATGAGGATAGTCCCTCTACCAATACAGATTTAGAGTCTTAGAGCAGTAAGAAGTTAAATGACTTGTCCAACATTACACAAATGGTGTATATTAGAGGTGACACTTGAACCTGACCATCTTGATTCTGGGACCATTTGTCACTGGCCACTATAACATACAACCTCTCTAAGTGAATGAAAGACAGTTCTTGCTGCCCCTTTTAACTTAACCCTAACCTTACGATTTTCTCCAAAAGAAATTAATTTTCTATATTTAATAACATGAATTTCATTTTTAAATTTATGAATGCTGAGCCTTTAGGGAGCAGAAGAGATGGATGGAGAGGACCCTTGCTAGTTCAGATGTCCAGAGGTGCATTTGTATGTTCCAGAGCCAGAAAGAGTGCTATTATTTAATCTTTTCTATTTTAATTTATTTACATGTCATCATATAATGTGTGCAATGATCACTTAAAACTTCTGTACTTAATTTTAAATTTAAATAATACTCTATTGAAGAGTGACTGTGTAAATAGGAAATTAGCTTTTAATTGAAATAGAAAAGACTGAACAATTTTAAAGCATTCTATTTTACTTTAAAAGAACCATGCTTGGCCTATTCTCTGAGAAAGAGTCTCTTTCTTGCCCCCAATTATTTTTCCATTTAGCTTTTTTTTCTCTAAAAGGCTCTCTGTAGTTGCCTTTGCTTCTTGTTTCATGGTACTTATTAATTTCTCAGGGTCTGTGACTGTTTTTTTTTTCATAAAAAAGCTCATTTCTCTCCTACCATCTTATTTTTTTCCTAGCTAAATATGAAGAGCCAATTGATAGTTAAACATAAATTGATAGTTTCTTTATTATTGACTTTGAAGAGAAAGAAGAATGATAATTCTCAAACAAAATCTGTAGCAAATGCCTTTCTATCCAAACTTTCCTATCACTGTCCAAAATCTTTTTTTATATTTCAAGTTCAAACTTCAAAGTATTATACCTTCCTTATTTGACTACGAGATCTAAGGACTGGATGGTTCTTTCTTGAAACAATGACTTTCACATACTAAATGTGTTCTTACCATACTACTTTGCTCTTGTTGTTCAGTCATTTCAGTCATGTCTGACTTTTTGTGACCCTATTTGGAATTTTATTGGCTAAGATACTAGAGTGGTTTGCCATTTCTTTCTCCAATATTTACTTTATGGGAGTGAAAACACTTTAAAAATGGCACTGATACTACACACACACAAACATACATGTATATATACACACATGTATATATATATGTATACATGTACATACATACATATATATATATACATATATATGCATATATGTTACTATCCACAAGTTTAAGTCTGAATTAATTTACTACCACAATCTTCTTGTGAAAGGATTTCATTATTTGAAATTATCATGCTGTCCCATGCTCTCTCCTAGTCCTGATTCTTAAAGTGTATCTCCTTTCACTTGTGTTCTTCAATCTAGCATCATGGATACAAATTGGAAAGTGATCTCAAGTCATCAGACCAAGCCATTAATTTTATCACAAAAAAAAAAACCAAAAACAAAAAAAAAACTTTGAGTCAGGGCCATGAAGTGACATGTTCCCAAAGCCTGAATTTGAAACTATGTTCTCCTGATTCCAAAATCAGAGCTTTTCAGCTTTAACAGTAAAAAATGAGACTAATTGGGAACTCAATTGCTTGTTGTATTTCTGAATTTACTATTTAAAGAAAATGGGCAGCATAGCTAGGCGGATGAGATGAGAAACACACAGATAAAGTGAAATTATGCTCATGGATTTTAGTGTTAAGAACTTGAGAAAGAGGTTTGTCTCAATACGGGCTTCCAGATTTTATTTACTAGCATCTCCTCATTTTTAGGAGAAAAAAAATAATATGCCTTTTGCTCACCTATTTAAAATAAATACAAATAATTTTGTCAATTACTTTTCAGTTAAAAATGTATTAGAGTTTTATTATAGCACAACCAAATCCTGAAAACATAATTTTGTGACGCATGAGTATTTATCAATAAATTTATATTTTATAAACACAACATATATGCATATATATTTTACATATATAACATGTAGAATAATAAACATAATAATATTAACATGACAATAGACTTATTTTTAATATACTATCTCAAATGTGTCAATTTACTGATATTTTTTGTTCACTAGTCAAGACTGATATTATGATTTGTGCTGTAGCTATAGGAAAAACCATATTTCACACAAATAAAGTACTATGAATGTTAAAAGTAGAAGTGTTTTGTTTGAAAGAAAGTTTTTTTTAGCAAGAACCATGAAATAATAAGATTTTTTTCACATCCAAAAGTTTGCATCAAAATAATATCTGAAGAGATGTCTATTAAACATTATTATTCATGAAGAGTGGAACCAAAATTATGTTTGTCCTTAGCAAATGGATTTTTAGTCATTCATATTTAGAAATATCAAGGTCTTTGAAATAAAACAGGACATGCTGTCCTGACATGATTAAATGATTAATAATGAATTATTTCCTTCTTTGTATTTCATTTGCAGACAGCTACTATGATGATGCTCAAAAGAATGAAACAAAGTAAAAATTCCTGCATCCAAAGTCTCAAAGAAAAATATGAGATGATCTCAGGCCACAGAAGAGCTCAAAAAGGATTCTAAAAATCCAATAAGAGAAGTAGAACTGGGAAAATAAATGAGAGTAATGTAAGAAAATCATGAAAAAATAGTTTGGTAAAGGACATACAAAAAAGACTAAAATTTTAACAACTTAAAAACAGAATAGGCCAAATGGTAGAAAGAGGCACAAAAATCCAATGAAGAGAAGAACGCCTTGAAAAGCTGAGTTGGCCAGATGGAAAAATATATAAAAATTCACTGAAGAGAAAAATTTCTTAAAAAGTAGAATTGGCCAAGTGGAAAAGAAGGTACAAAAGTTCATTGAGGAAAACAATTACTTAAAAGCTAGAATTGGGCAAGTGGAAGCTACTGACTCTACAAAACATCAAAAAACAATCAAACAAAATGAAAAAAAAAATAAGAAAAAAGTTAAACATCTCATTGAAAAAAAAACAACTTGGAAAATAAAATCTAGGAAAAATAATTTAAGAATGATTAAACTCTTCAAAAATCATGAACATAAAAAGGGTCTTCCAAGAAATTTCAAGGAAAACTGCCCTGATATTTCAAAACCAAAGGATAAAGTAGAAATCAAAAGATTTCACATATCACTTCATGAAAGATTCCAAAATGAAAACTCCTGGGAATATTATAGACAAAATCTAGACTTCCCAGATCAAGAAGAAAATACTCCAATCAATCAAAAAGGAACAATTCAAATATAATAAAGTCACAGTCAGAAGAACACAAAATTTAACAACTTCTACATGAAAGGAATGGAGGACTTGAGATATGGTATTTTGGAGGGCCAAAAAACTACAATTACAATGAGAAATCAACTACCTAGGAAAACTGAGTATAATCCTTCAGGTAGAAAAATGAATATTCAGTAAAATAGAGGATTTTCAAGCATTCTTGATGAAAATACTGGAGCTAAATAGAAAATTTGACTTTTGAATACAAGATGCATAAAAAAGTAAACAGATGCATTAAAAAAGTAAGAGAAATCATAAGAGATTTGATAAGATTAAACTGTTTATATTCCTTCATGGGAAAATGATATTCTCAACTTCTAAAATTTTTGCCATTATTAGGGCAGTTAGAATTATGCATAATTAGAAAACAGAGGTGTGAATTGAATGTGATGGTATAATTATTTAAAAATTTAAATTAGGCGATGAGAAAAAAAATTTCTATTTGATTGTGATGGGATAATATTGTGCTTTAGAAAATGATATGCAGAAAAAAACATGGAAAGACTTTCATGAATTGATGGAAAGTGAAATGAGCAGAACCAGGAGAACATTGTACACTGTAACTACAACATTGTATTATATCTGCCAAAGAATAGATTAAGAGCTAATTGGAAACTAAATAATCTAATTTAAAAAATGAGTAAATCAAAGAAAAAATCATAGAAATAATCAAAATTTCATTAAAAAGAATGTCAACTATGATACAACATTCCAGAACTAGTGGAATGGAACCAAAGTAGTTATTAAGGATACTTTATATCTTTCAGTAGCTTCATATCTATCAATAAAAGAAAGAAAGAGCACATCAACAAATTAGGCATGAAACAAAAAAAATAGAAAAGAACAAATTAAAAATCTTCTATTAATTACCAAAATAAAAATCATAATAATCAAAAGAGAGAACTAATAAAGAAGTTGAATTTATGGGGGAAAGCAGTAGAATATACAAACATTTGTGATATATTTCAAAAACAAAGAAAACCAAATTAACAATATGAAAAAATGCAAAGAGCATAATACACCACCAATGAAGATGAAATTGCAGCAATTATTGAGAATTATTATTTTGCCAAATAACATCAGTGAAACTAACAATTTCAGTGAAATGCAAGAATATTTACAAAAATATAAACTGCCCAGATTAACAAAAAAGGAAATGGAATATAAATAACCATATCTTAGTAAAGAAATTGAACACACCATCAATGTTCACTAAGAAAAATGTCCAAATGTATTTACAAATGAATTCTACCAAGAATTTGAGGAACAATTAATCCCAAAACTATATAAACAATTTTTAAAATCCTGCCAAGTTTCTTTTATAATATAAATATGATTTTGGTACCTAATCCAGGGAGAGCAAAAACAGAGAAATAAAACTACAGCCCAATTTCCTTAATGAACATTGGTGCCAAAATTATTAATAAAATACTAGTTCAAAGAATACAGCAATATATCACAAAGCAAATATGGCATCACAACAATATATCATACACTTTGAACAGGTAGATTTTATAACAGAACATTTCAATAATAATAATAATAATAACCAAAAATCCTGTGATTGTCAGTAAATGCAGAAAAAGCCTTTAACAAAAGAAAACACTCATCCCTATTGAAAACACTAAAAAGCACAGGAATCCATGAGATTTCCCTTAAAATAAGTACTACCTATATAAAACCATTAGTAAGCATTATCTTTAATTGGAATAGACTTGAAACCTTTCGATAAGATCTGAAATGAAATAAGCATATCCATTATCATCACTATTATTCAACATGTACTAGAAATGCTAGCTATGACAATAAGGTAAGAAAATGAAATGCAAGGATTAAAAACAGGTAATGAGGAAACAAAACTAATTCTCTGCAGATGATATAATGGTTTCTTTGGAGAACCCTGGAAACCTAACTAAAAAAACTTACTGAAACAATTGGAAATTTCAACAAAGTTTCAGGATATGAAATTAACCCACACAAATCATCAGTGTTTCTATTGTCTACCAACAAAAATAAGAAGGTAGACATAGAGAAATTCTATTTAAAATAGCTACACACAATCTGGAGTACTCTGGATTTTTATCTGTCAAGACAAACATATGGATTTTATGAACACTGTTACAGAACTCTTTTCACACAAATAAAGATAAAGATAAACAGTAGGAAAAATGTTAATTACTTATGATTGGTATGAGCCTATACAACAAAAAATATCAATCTACCTAAGTTAATTTACTTATTCAGTGCCATATTTGTCAAGATACCAAAGAATTCTTTTATAGTACTGGAAAAAAATAGTAATGAAATTCAACTGGAAGAAAAAGACCAAGAATATCAATTAACGAAAAAAAAAAAAGTAAAGGAGGGTAGCCTAGCAATTCTAGATTTCAAACTGTATTCAAATAGTAATTATCAAAACAATCTAGTACTGGCTAAAAAATAGAGTAGTTTGTTAATAGAAGAGATTAGGTACATAATACATAATATTAAATGACCATAGTAATCTACTATTTGATAAATCCCAAAATCCAAGCTTTGGTGGTAAGAACTCATTATTTAACAAAAATTGTTGGGAAAACTGGAAAACTGGAAGAAACTAAGCATAGATCAACATCTTATAACATATACCAAGATGAAGCAAAAATGTGTATATAACTTAAACATGAAGAATGGTATCATTAGTAAATTAGGAGAGCATGGAAAAATGTATTCGTCAAATATATGGATAAGGGAATAGTTTATAACCAACAAGGAATAATGGAGATTATGAGGAGTAAACTGGATAATTTTGGTTCCAAGAAATTTTATTGATTTATTTTTCCTTTATTAAAACTTATTATTTGCAAAACATATGTATGGGTAATTTTTCAACATTGACACTTACAAAGCTTTCTCTTACAAAATTTTCTCCCCTAATCCCCATCCCTACCCTAGATGGTGGGAAATCCACTACATGTTAATTATGTTAAAATAGTTGAGAAATCGAATATATCTACACATATTTCCACACCTATCATTGTTGTGCAAGAAAAATCGTATATACAAGAAAAAAATCAGAGAAAGGAAACACGATGCAAGCAAACATCAATAGAGAGCATGAAAATGGTATGTTGTGGTCCACATTTCATATCTCCCTCTCTGAGTGTATATGGCTTTTTTCACTGAACAATTGGATCTGTTTTGAAACATTTCATTGTTGAAAAGAGCCATGTTCAACAGAATTGATCATCATATAGTATTGTTGACGTGTATAATGATCTCCTGGTTCTGCTCACTTCGTTCAGCATCAGTTCATGCAAGTCTCTCCAAGACTCTCTGAAATCATCTTGCTGGTCGTTTCTTACAGAACAATAATATTCCATGACATTCATATACCATAATTTATTCAGCCATTCTCCAATTGATGGGCATCCATTCAGCTTCCAGTTTCTAGCCACTACAAAAAGGTCTGCCACAAACATTCTTGCGCATGTGGGGCCCTTTCCTTCCTTTAAGATCTCTTTGGGATATAAGCCCAATAAAAACACTGCTGGGTCAAAGAGTATGCACAGTTTGATAACTTTTTGAGCATAGGTCCAAATTGCTCTCCAGAATGGTTGGATCCGTTCACAGTTCCACCAACAATATATCAGTTTCCCACTTTTTCCACATCCTCACCAACATTCATCATTATCATTTCCTGTTATATTAGCCAATCTGATAAGTGTGTAGTGGTACCTCAGAGTTGTCTTACTTTGCATTTCTCTGATCAGTAGTGATTTGGAGCACCTTTTCATATGAATAGAAATAGTTTTAATTTCATCATCTGAAAATTGTTCATATCCTTTGACCATTTATCGATTGGAGAATGGCTTGAATTCTTATAAATATGGGACAATTCTCTATATATTTGAGAAATGAGGCCTTTATCAGAACCCTTAAATGTAAAGATGATTTCCCAATTTATTGCTTCCCTCCTAATCTTGTCTGCATTAGTTTTGTTTACAAAAACTTTTTAACTTAATATAATCAAAATTATCTATCTGGTGTTGAATTAGGAGTTCTAGATCTTCTTTGGACATCAATTTATTCCATTTTCACAGGTCTGAGAGGTAAACTATCTTATATTCCTCTAATTTGCTTATAATATCACTCTTTGTATCTATATCATGAACCCATTTATATCTTATATTGGTATGTGGTGTTACGTGTGGGTCAAGCCCTAATTTTTTCCACAATAGCTTCCGATTTTCCCAGCCGTTTTTATCAAATGGTGAGTACTTATCCCAAAATCTGAGGTCTTTGGGTTTATCAAACACTAAATTGATATAATTACTGCTTAGTTTGTCCTGTGATCCTATCCTATGACACTGATCAACTACTCTATTTCTTAACCAGTATGAAATGATTTTGATGAATGTTGCTTTATAATATAGTTTTAGATCTAATACAGCAAGGCCACCTTAATCGGCCTTTTTTTTCATTAATTCCCTTAAAATTCTTGAACTTTTGTTCTTCCAAATGAACTTTGCTACTATTTTTTCTAGATTTGTAAAATAATTTTTGGGAGTTTGATTGGTATGGAACTAAATAAGTAAATCAGTTTGTGTGGTATTGTCATTTTTATTATATCGCTCAGCCTACTCATGAGCACTTGATGTTTTTTCCAATTGACTAGGTCTGACTTTATTTGTGTAGAAAGTGTGTTGTAGTTTAGTTTGTATATTTCCTGACTTTTCCTTGGCATATAGATTCCAAACATTTTATACTATCAACAGTTATTTGGAATGGAATTTCTTTTTGTATCTCTTGCTGCTGAACTCTGTTGGTAATATATAAAAATGCTGATTATTTATGTGGATTTATTTTGTATCCTGCAACTTTGCTAAAGTTGTGAATTGCTTCTAGTAATTTTTAGTTGAGTCTCTACGGTTCTCTAAGTATACCATCATCTCATCTGCAGAGTGATAATTTGGTTTCCTCATACCTAATATAATTCCTTTAATCTCTTTTTCTTCTCTTACTACCAAAGCTAACATTTCTAATACAATATTAAATAGTAATGGTGACAGTGGGCAGCCTTGTTTCACTCTTGATCTTATTGGGAAAGATTCTAGTTTGTCTCCATTGCATATGATGCTTGCTGATGGTTTTAAGTAGGTACTACTAATCATTTTAAGGAAAAGCCCATTTATTCCTATACTCTCTAGTGTTTTTAATAGGAATGGGTGTTTTTTTTATCAAAAGCTTTTTCTGCATCTATTGAGATAATCATATGGTTTTTGTTAGTTTGGTTATTAATATAATTGATTATGCTGATAGTTTTCCTAATATTGAACCAGCCCTGCATTCCTGGTATAAATCCTACTTGGTCATAATGTACTATCCTGGGGATGACTTTCTGAAATCTCATTGCTAATATCTTATTTAAAATTTTTGCATCAATATTCATTAGAGAAAGTGGTCTATAATTTTCTTTCTCTGTTTTCACCCTACCTGGTTTAGCTATCAGCACCATATTTGTACCATAGAAGGAATTTGGTAGTACACCTTCTTTCCCTATTTTTTCAAATAGTTTATATAGTATTGGAGTTCATTGTTCTTTGAATGTTTGGTAGAATTCACATGTAAAACCATCTGGCCCTGTAGATTTTTTCTTAGGGAGTTGATTAATAGCTTGTTTTATTTCTTTTTCTGAAATGGGTCTATTTAAATAATTTATTTCCTCTTCTGTTAACCTGTGCATTCTATATTTTTGTAGATGTTCCTTTATTTCATTTAGATTATCAAATTTATTGACATAAAGTTGGGCAAAGTAACTCCTACTTATTATTTTATTTTTCTCTTCATTGGAGCAAAGTTCTCCCTTTTTATTTTTGAGATTAACACTGATTTTCCTCTTTCCTTTTTCTAATCAAATTAACTAAATACATCTATTTTGTTGGTTTTTTCATAAAACCAACTCTTAGTTTTATTTATTAATTCAATAGTTTTCTTATTTTCAATTTTATTAATCTCCCCTTTTATTTTCAGAATTTCTAATTTAGTATTTAATTGAGGGTTTTTAATTTGCTCTTTTTCTAGGTTTTTCAATTATAAGCCCAATTCATTGATCTTCTCTTTCTCTATTTTATGCAAGTAAGCATCTAGAGATATAAAATTATCCCTTATAACCGCTTTGGCTGTATCCCACAAATTTTGGTATGTTGTCTCATTATTGTCATTCTCCTGCATGAAATTATTGATTGTGTCTATGATTTGCTCTTTTACCCATTGATTCTTTAAAATTAGATTATTTAATTTCCAATTGCTTTTTGGTCTATTTTCTCCTGGCCTTATATTACATGTGATTTTTATTGCATCATGATCTGAAAAGGATGCATTTACTATTTTTGCTTTTCTGTATTTGATTTTGAGGTTTTTAATGCCTTAACACATGATCAATTTTCATATAAGTTCCCTGAACCCCTGAGAAAAAAAGTAAACTCCGTTCTGTCCCCATTCAATTTCCTCCAAAGATCTATCATAACTAACTTTTGTAACATTTTGTTTACCTCCCTAACTTCTTTCTTATTTATTTTGTGGTTTGATCTAATTCTGAGAGAGCAAGGTTGAGATCCCCCACTAGTATAGTTTTGCTGCCTATTTCTTCTTGCATTTCTGTTAGTTTCTCCTCTAGGAATTTGGATGCTATACCACTTGGTGCATATATATTCAGTATTGATATGTCTACATTATCTATGGTACCCTTTAGTAAAATATAGTTTCCTTTCTTACATCTTTTAATTAGATCTATCTTTGCTTTTACTTGATCTAAGATAAGTATTGCTACCCCTGCATTTTTTTGTTCACCTGAAGCATAAAAGATTCTGCTTCAGTCCTTTACCTTCACTCTGTATGTTTTAGATGTGTTTCTTGTAAACAAAATATTGTAGGATTCTGGCTTTTAATCCAGTCTGCTATCCACTTCCGTTTTATGGGAGAGTTTATCCCATTCACATTCACAGTTAAAATAACTAAATCTGTATTGCCTGCCATCTTATTTACCCAAAGTTATGTTTTTCTCTTCCCTTTCTCCCTTCCCCCTCCCCAGTATTTTGTTTTTGATGACCACCTACCTCTAACAGTCCTCCCATCCTTTAGAACCCCTCCCTCTTTTTTACACCTTTCCCCTAATTTTTCTATTTTCCCTTCTATTAATATATCCCTTTCTTTTCCTTCTTTCCCTCCTACTTCCCTATAAGGAGGGCAAGTTTTTCTTTGAAGCCAAATGTGTCTGATATTCTCTTTTAGAGCTCAATTTTATGGGAGTAAGAGTCACACAATATTCATCACCCTCCCTTCTTTCCCTCAATTATATTAGATTTTCTATGCCTCTTCATAAGATTTTATCTTATTTTACCTCCTTTTTTTACTTTGTTTTACCTCCTTTCCACTCTTTTTCCAGTATGATAGCCCTTCCACCTCTAATTTCTTTTCCATTATTATCAAAGTATACCCTCATTCTTTGAGTATACCCATAGTAGAAATATAGTTCTCAAGAGTTCTTTCCTTTTTACCTTTTTATGTTTCTCTTGAGTCCTGTGTTTGGAGGTCAAATTTTTTGTTCAGATCTATTCTTTTCATTAGAAATAGGTGAAATTCTCCTGTAATGTTGAATGACCATCTTCTTCCCTGGAAGATAATGCTCATTCTAGCTGGAAAACTTATTCTTGGCTGTAATCCAAGATCCTTTGCCTTTCTGAATATCTGATTCCAGGCCCTTAAATCCTTTAATATTGAAGCTGACAGATCTTGTGTGATTCTACTTACAGTTCCTCGGTATTTGAATTGTTTCCCTCTGGCTTCTTACAATATATTTTCCTTGATGCAATAGCCCTGAAATTTGGCCACGGTATTCCTTGGGGTTTTAATTTTGGGGTTTCTTTCAGGAGGTGATTGGTGAATTCTTTCAATGGTGATTTTGCCTTCTGATTCTAAAACATCAGGGCAGTTTTCTTTCATGATTTCTTGGAAGATAGCATCTAGGTTCTTTTTTTTCATCATGGCTTTCAGGGAGTCCAATAATCCTTAGACTGTCTCTCCTAGATCTGTTTTCCAAGACAGTTATTTTTCCTAGGAGATATTTCATATTTTCTTCTGTTTTTTCATTTTTTTTTGTTTTTCTTTGATTCTTGAAGTTAAATTTTTAAAGTATTTTTTTCTCCAATTACCTTTTTTAGCTCCTTTTGTAATTGGCCAATTGAATTTTTTTGTTCATTGCATTGTTTTTCCATTTCACCAATTTTGTTTTTCAGTGAATTGTTGTCTTTTCCCAATTCACCAATTTTGTTTTTCAGTGAATTGTTATCTTTTTCCATTTTGCCAGTTTTGTTTTTCAATGAGTTGTTGTCTTTTTCCATTTCACAAATTTTGTTTTTCAGTGAATTGGTGTCTTTTTCATATCTCTTTTGCAGAGCATTATATCCTTCTTGTACTGATCTCAATTCATTTCCCCATTTTTTTCTAACTCTCTTGAGATTCTTTATGCAATCTTCCAGGAAAGCCTTGTAAAATAGGGACCTGCTCATGTCTCCTTTGTGGTTTCCTCTGGTGTTGCTTTCCTTTTAGGAACCTCAGGATCTGAGGTCGGCCCTTCTTTCTCTCCATAAACGTTGTTTATGGTGAGAGTTCTCTTCTGTTTCTTACTCATTTTTTAGAGTCTGAAGTCTGTTTAAAGCAGGGAACCCACAGCTGCTTCAATTTGCCCTGGGGCAGTTCACATAGTTGATTTCTGATGTGGGGCTGGTCAAGCCAGGTCCGCACTCTCAGCTGCTCTCAATCCACCCTTTACCAAAGGCAGATCTGCCAAAGCACCTGCCCGCAAGCAGAGCAAAGTGGCCCAAGCATCCCCCAGGGACTTCTTGGGTGCCTAGAATCTGCCATGCTCCATCTCTGACCTGGTTCCCCGCCCTGGCTGTACACTGGCAACTGAGAGGGGCAAGCAGCCCAATGCCCTGCCTATTCGAAACAGACCTGCTCCTGAGTTCTTCCAACGTAATTTTTGATGGAAATGTGTTGTACCCAAAGTGTTTGAGGGAACTTTCACTCCAGAACCATTTCAGAGGCTTAACCTGTTCTTGGTTTAAGGGAAGATCAGAGGAGCTCACAGAAGTGGTGTGTGCACTCTGCCATCTTGGCTTCACCCCCCTCCCCCATTCCAAGAAATTTTTTAAAATCCCACCAAAACACTTGGCAAACAAGTGAAAGCAGTTAATATTAAAGGGAAAATAGGAAACAGGGAAACAATTTTCCCAATGTTTCAGTGATAGCTGTCTCATTTCTCAAATAAATAGAGAACTGAGTTAAATTTGAAAAAAAAAAAGACATTTCCCAGTATATGTGTAAGGATAAGAAGAGGCACTTTTCAGAAGAAGAAATCAAAGCTATGGGCAGTGAGATGGGAAAAAAGAAAACAACTCAAATCACTACTGATTAGCGAAATGCAAGTTAAAACTACTCTGATATATCATCTCACCTCTACTAGATTGACTAACATGACATAAGAAAACAGAAACACCAAGGCATTATTGAAGCTATGAATTGGTCCTATCATTATGGAAAACTATTTGGAATTTGCTCCAAAGTAATTCACATAGTTTCTGCTCCAGAAAGGTAAAAGAAAGAGAAAAATGATTTACATGTATCAAATATTTATATTATCTCTTTTTGAAGTGGCAAATAGCTAGAAATTAAGAAAGTGTTCATCTATTGAACCCATCTATTAGGACAGCTATGTGTTGTAATAAAAAGACCTCTGGGCCTGCAGTAAGGAAGGCTCACCTTCCTTGGTTCAAATCTGACTTCAGACACTTAGTTGTGTGGCACTAGGCAAGTCACTTAACCCTGTTTGCCTCAGTTTCCTCATCTGTAAAATGAGCTGGAGAAGAAAATGGCAAACTACTCCAATATCTTTGCTAAGTAAACCCTAAACGGAGTCTTCAGGAATTGGACAGAAGTGAAAAATGACTGAACATTTATTGGAGAAATTGTAATACATAAATATAATGGAATAGTATATCAGATATAACAAAAAAACCCCACAATCCTAGAAAAACCTTGGAAAACTTGTATGAATTGATGCACAGTGAAGTGAGCAGAACCAGAACAATTTTATAATCACTACATTGTAAAAAAGAACAATTTTGAAAGAATTAAGAACTCTAAGCAATGCAATGTCCAAAAAAAGTTTAAGGTTATTTATTATATGCATTAGCATATCATAGTGATGGACTCAAGATATAGAATAAGACATAAATTTTTGTACATGATGAAGTTGTATATTTGTTTGGATTGGCTATGTATATTTGTTATATTTTTTTTTGTCTTTTTCATTAAGGGTGAAGAGAAAGAGAAAAAGGAAATGCATATAACTTTTTTAAAAATTAAAAAAGTCCCTGAAAATTCTTGTTACTATCACATAATTTTATAGTGTTCCTTTTAGAACTTTTAAAATAAGGTGATTATTCTTATAAATAATTTGAAAAATGTTGCATAGCTCTCCACTCATATTTTTTGACACAAGTAGTTATCTCTGAAATAATCACTGGATCCAAATTATATGAGGGACCACATTTTTAACCAGTGCTTATAGATACTCACTTTTTCTTGGTATTGATTTAGCTCTCTCAATGTGGAGTTCAATACAGTTCTCTCATATAAGGTAATTTTCATTTTAAAATCCACCAAATACATGGACAGTTTCTCTTGATATGGTATTTCTTATCTTGTGAATACTTCCTGTATTCCATATTCTTAGAGCCTTCTTATATAGCAAGTTAGGTTTTGAGATAGGTAAGAATGTTAAATGATGTCTGGAAGTATCTCCATTGTCTTTGTTTATAATAGTTTCAGATATTCCAATGGATTTATTCCTCAAATGGATTATATATTTAAAACCATGGGTCATTATTTTAAAAAAAATATTCAATAAAATTAACCAAAATTTAATTATTGAAAGCACAAAATGATTTTTAAAAAGTTCACTTTTTTAGAGTTGTAGAATTCTTTTTTGGAGACTACCTTATTATATACTTTCTTGACAAAATAAATGATGTGGAGAACCTACTGCATATATTATGGTAATTTAAACTTTCTCAGAAAAGTTATTCTACTCTCAAATGCAGCTAGCTGCTCGGTGACACAATTCATCCATATTTTAATATCATATAGACTGATGGTGATAGTAGAAGAATATTCAATCATTAAGATTCTAGATGCATTGACTCTAATTTGACCTCATTAACATATGACATTAAATAATTGCTAAGCTACATTCATTGTTAGTTATAGCAGTTATTGCAGATTCATTTAGCCTCATTTTTTTTCATTTTGATTTTAACTTCATTTTCATTAGAGAAAAATGAATATATTTATGCAAATATCCTAATTGAAATTATCCAATAAATTTCACCATTTCTCCCTGCCCTTTTTAAGAACTAGAGGTTTTCTTTGGGGGGGGAGGAGGGGAGCTTTCACACTTTGGAAAACAGCAATAAGAGCTTTTTTCAGGAGCTAATTACTCCTTAAAAATATTAAACAAAAATTCTCTACTTTAACAATTAGACTTCAAATTTTTGAATTTATAGACTACCTTTAGGTTTCTTAGAAAAAATTTGATTATTCAGGAGACTGAATGAAACTACTTTTCCTTTCATTATTGCAACTTAGAGAAGCCATATACTTTAAAGGGCTCTGTATTATTCAGAACATTTCTAATTAGAGATACTTTCAAAAATCCACATATATATGCATATGAATGTTTTTAAATTATTCCCATTTTTCTTATTCTCCCAAAATAAGGTTTATCCCAAACCTACTATTTTTTTTAAACCACAATTTAAAAAAATGGTGTTGTTTTTTCACATCTTGCTCTTAAAGACTTAAAAAATTGCGATCTGCATTCTGAAGATTTTAAATGCCCCTGATTTCTTCTATAAGAAAAGAGCATTTTTAAAAAGAGGGCTAGAGAAGATTTTTTTAAGGGGACTGTTAGAAGTCACATGAAATCATTGCTTTGTTCCCTAGCATAAATGATTTATCTCCTTTCTATCTCTGATTCAGCTGTTCTTACCTTCTATGAGGTTCTTTCCCAAATTGCACTGACTAAATTCCCCAACTTCTTTTCAGACTCAGTTCAAATGCCTCCTCCAGATCTTTCCTGGTCCATATAACTATTAATGTCTTCCCTGAAATTTCTGCCCATGGTTTGTTCAATATTTATATTGTTATGTTGAATATCCTCAAGATATTCTCTTTGAGGGAAGGAACATGAGTTGTTGGAGTTATTTTTCTTGGTTTTGTTGTTTTTGTTTCCTTTTCTCAGTGCTTACATAATTCAGTATCTATCACACAATAAACTTTTAATAAATGTTTGTTAACCAGCTAATTAATTAGCTGGCTTCTTTTATTTTTGGTTTTAAAGAGCATGTGTTATATTATTTCTCCTTGTTATGTTAAGATCTTAATTATTTTCCATGATATTATTTTCTCTGTTGATATCTCATACTTAAAGATTGGAGGGATTGCCATTCTTTATAACTTATTCAGGACATTCTTCAAGAAGTATCTTGCTTGGGGCAGCTAGTTGGTGGAGTGGATAGAGCACCAGCCCTGAAGTCAGGAGGACCTGAGTTCAAATCTGGTCTCAGACACTTAACATTCCCTAGCTGTGTGACCCTAGGTATGTCACTTAACCCCAATTGCCTCAGCAAAAAAAATAAAAAAAGAAGTAGCTTGCTTTTTTTTTTCCTACTGCAAATATTCTTGTTTTATTCTACTTTATACCTTGGACTTAAAACCCTGAGGCCTTAAAACATTTAAATAAGGAAATTTTAGATGAATCTACTGACTTATTTTCTATTTTAGATGAATCCACTGGCATTTTTTATTTTTGATGAATCCACTGAATTATTTTTTTTTTATCACAAACTATTGTTTCTATCCTCTTATGTCATATACTTATTTTAAGGTTCTGGGCCTATGGACTTGAGATTTCTTCTGGAATTACCAATACTTTAAATAGTGCAGTTTTAAGTATCAAAGATGAATTTAATAAAGAAATCTAGATTATTTACAATATTTAGAATATTTATTATTTTAAAATTTGACATTTTTTTATTTTTTAACTTTAAAATCCCAAGATATTATACACTAGGCAAATATATTTTACATGAAATTAAATTCCCTATTTTTGGTGAATGACAATACCATTTCCTTCTTTGTTTTAAAGATCTGAAATTATGTTCTTGAGATTTCTATATAAAAATTTCACTTTTAATAGTGTAGTCTAAGGGCCAGGGGAGAATTTATTAAAGATAATTAAAATAACAAAAAGTTATTAAACACCTATTATGTGCCATGCATTGTGCTAAGCACCGGAGACATGCTGTTCAGTTGTTCACTCATGTCCAACTCTGTTTTCCTACTTGCAATCCCTTTTCACCTGAGAAAGAGATGAGGAAGTATACTATTGCACTTTATTTAGGGAAACATAGGAGTATGAGTGCATAATATTGCATTCACTGTCATATATGGTTGCTAAATAATTGTTTTGCTCACTTGTTTTTCCTTGTTATAGCTAAAGGCCATAAAGATATGGTCACTTTGCAAATGTCTGTGATGTAAAAACAAATGGGAACAATAAAAACTAAAAAGGTGTCAGTTAATATAGAAAAGTCATCATAAAATCATTTTCCCTTTTCATATCACAAATGTTATTTTAAAATTTGTATCATGCCCTGTCCTTAAGGACATGAGAATTTTTTTCTTTTAACATAGAGACTATGATTCAAACCAATCACCCTTTCCCACCACAAATATTCTTTTTTAATGTTTTTTTTTAATTGTTCAGGCCTTAAAGACCTGAAGTTGTATTAAGAAGATTATGTATTCAATCATTGTTTTCTTTCATTTTTTATTCTTTTTTGTACTTTGATATTAAAGATCTAAAACTATTGTCCTGAAATTTCACATGAATTTATTTTCTAGTTTTAAGCCATAATTATCATTTTATAACTCTTTTATACTTGAAGTCCTCTTCTCTAAATAAGGAGGTTTTGCATGAAGTGGTCATCTTTCCATTGCAAATATCTGAATTCCTTGTGGGATAATGGTTGAACACATTATAGTATTTGAATGAAATATAGTATGTCAAGCACATCTTTTTATTTAAAAAATTATTATAGTATTTTTCTAATTATATGTAAATTTTTAGCATTTGTTTTAAAAAATTGTGGTCCAAATTTTCTTTCCTCATCCCTTCCTGAAAAGGTAAGAATTTAAAGAGCTTATAAATGTGCAATCATGTAAAGCATATTCGCATATTAGTCATGCTGTAAAAGAAGAAACAGAGCAAATGAAAAAAAACATAAAAAGATAAAGAAATTAAAAATAGTATATGCTGATCTGTATTCAGAGAATTCTGGAGTAGCAGAACCATAAAAATGACAGAGTGGAACAATTTTACAGCTAAAGAAAACTTAGAAGATCATTAGGAAAGGTCTGTTTTACATTGGGGGGGAGAATGGAGTGCAGGCCAATGTAGGTAATGTCCCAGCCAACCCAGCAGCAGGCCTTGGGGATGATGAAATAGACTGCTGTAGCTTCTGCTGTTCTCAGTCCACAAATAGTAATCAGACAAGAAAATTGGTCAGAAGGAGATTATAGGGCATTTTTTGCTGGCACTGGTTTGAGGATTCTGTTGCATTGGCTGTATGCAATTCTATGCCAGTCTCAGAGTGAGGGTATAATAACACATTAGAATTTGCAATTACAGGGAAATGGAGACCCTGGTCAGAGCACAGGGTGGAAAAGAGTGCTTGTGGTCACTCACAGACCAAAGGACAAATGATGAAGATAGTGATCATACCTCTCCATATACTGTATCACCTTCGACGAATTTAAATTTTAGCCCCAGAACCTAGTTCTGCAAACAGAACAAAAAACCTAAAGCATGGAATAGTGCCTTTTGCACCTGATAGTGGAGCCCAACTTTAATGTAAAGTCAAAAATAAAGAAGTAGATTGTAAAAGTAGTAAGCAAACAACAACAACAACAACAACAACAACAAAACAGATGATAGAGAGTTACCATGGTGACAAGGAAGATCAAAGTACAAACTCAGAAGACAACAAAACCAAAAAAGCTAGATACAAAGCCTCACAGATAAACATGAATTGGATTTAGGCTCAACAAGAATGCCTGGAAGAGTTTTAAATGATTTTAAAAAGAAAAGAGGGAAAATTAAAAAAAGAAAGCAAATGAAAATGATATAAGAAAATAATGAAAAAAATATTCAAGAACTTCATAAAGAAGGCACAAAAATACTAAAGAAAACAAGGGCACAAATATCCACTGAAGAGAGCTTCTTTAAAAAGCAGAATTGGTCAATTAGGAAAAGAGATACAAAAGTTTACTAAAAATAATTGCTTAAAAATTAAAATGGGCACATGGAAGTTAATAACTCCATGAGATATCAAGAAATAATTAAACAAAATCAAAAGAATAAAAAAATAGAAGAATATGTAAAATATCTCATTGGAAAAACAAGTGCCCTGAAAAAAATAGATTAAAGAGAAATAATTTAACATTTATTGCAGTAACTCAAACCTATGATTCCCCTCCCCCCAAAGAGCCTAAACATCACATTTCAAGATATTATCAAAGAAAACTGTCCTTTTAGAATCATATGGTAAAATAGAAATAGAAAAAAGCCACTAATCACTTCCTGAAATAAATTCTGAAATGAAAACTCCCAGGAATATTTTGGCAAAATTTCAGAGTTCTCAAGTCAGGGAGAAAAATTGCAAGCAGACAGAAAGAAGCAATTCAAATATCATGGATCCACAGTATAACATAAGATTTAGATGCTTCTGCATCAAAAGATTGGAGGGGATGGTGTTAAAATATGATATTCTGGAAGAATCAATTACCCAGAAAAACTGAATATAGTCCTTCAGGGGAAAAATTGATATTTAGTGAAATAGAAAATTTTCAAGCATCCCTGATTAATAGAGAAGAGCTGAGTGGAAAATTTGACTTTTAAATGAAAGACTCGAGAATCATAAAAAAGTAAGTAAGCAAGAGAGAAACATAGGAATTCAATGAGGTTAAACTATTTACATTTTTACTTGGGAAGAATTATACTTGTAACTTGTAAGAACTTTCTCATTTTCCAGTTTTCCCAGAAGTATCTGTTAGATATTGAAATCTCACCTCAAAAACTTAGATCTTCGGGCTTAACAAACACCTGATTACTTTGATCATTTATTACTATGTATTGTGTGCCTAATATGTTGCACTGATCCATTATTCTATTTCTTAACTGGCACCAGATTATTTTGATGATTACCACTTTATAATACAGTATGAGATCTAATGTGGCTAAACCACCTTCTTTAACAATTACCAAGATATTCTTTACTTTTTTTCTAGGTAAATTTTGTAATTATTTTTCTAGTTCTACAAAATAAGATTTTGTATTATGATTCTATGGCACTGAATAAGTAAATTCATTTAGTTAGAATTGTCATTTTTATCATATTGTCTTGACTTCCACATGAGACCACATATTTTTCTAATATTTTTGTCTATTTCTATTTCTATTGCTACCATTTTAGTACAATATTGAATAATAGTAGTGATACTGGACACCCTTGCTTCACCTCTGATCTTATCACAAAGCCTTCTAGCTTATCTACATTAGAGATATTTGTTGATGGTCTAGTTGGATGCTACTTACCATTTCAAGCAAAATTCCATTTATTCCTATGCTTCCTAGTGTTGTTATTTTGTTCAAAGTTTTATCTACATCTATTGAGATAACCTCATGATTTCTGTTGGTTTTATTATTGATATAATCAATTATAATTATATTATCACTAACATTGAATCAGTCTTGAAGTCCTGTTATGAATCTCATCTGGTCATAGTGTATTGCCCTGGTGATATATTACTTTAATCTCCTTGCTACTATTTTATTAAAATATTTGGCATCAATATTCATTTGAAATATTTTCACTTAGAAACCTGAAGATGAAGATTCTTATAGCAAGGGTTTTTATAATCAGTTTCCTCCTAAAATTTCCCAACTTCTAAAATTAAAGACAGATTTTTCAGATAAAAAAGTTAGATTTTATAATAAATCATTTCCCCTCTTCTATCTCCAATATTCTTCTCCTCTTTGGCCATATACAACACAAGTTGTATTTTCTAAAATACCAAGGCTATAGTTTTAAGACCAACTTTTATGTAGTCATTTTTTCCCATAAGCTTCCACAACTAAACACTAGTCTTAATTTGTGTATATGTAAGTCCATCTGTTTTTCTGGAAACTCCTTCATCTCTTGCACTTCTGAAAAGTCACTAAGCATTGTGTTTATATTTTATATATCTGCAGAACACACTGACTCTTAAAAGAAAAAGTAATATTTTGTATTAAATGGATGTCTGCATCACTTTATCTTTTGTTTATTTTTGATACTACAGTATTTTGTTAGCACTGATATGTTAACATGTGAAAATTCTGACTTTTTATGTGTGGATATACCTATACTCATCTGTAGCTTAGTAGTATAGTACTTGGTGCAATGCTTTTCACAAATGGTCCCTCCCAAAGGTTCCCCCAAATTCAGGGGTCCTTATGGTCTTGTATCTATTCAAAGTCATAGCTTTGTAATGTGATAACAGAAGTAGGAGACAAAAAATTCAAAGTAAAGGCAATTAATGAAATAATGTAACAATAAATGTAGCTATAGAAAATTCCCTCAAACCCAGGGTACATTCTCTTACAAATACGTATACCATTAATAAAAGGAGTGGATGACCTCATGGATTACAGGTGGGGATACACATGCAGTAGTTACTAGTGGCCAGGCATATTTGTGAAGAACAGCTTATTTCTTCAATACTCCAAGGCCACTGATGTTTTTTTGGTGATAATATCATGATGTTTTATTGGGCTTACTCCCTCCATATCATTGTTGCTCCCCACTGAGTGTTTTGTCTTTGTTGAAACTCTTGCCTCTCTCTCTCTCTTTTCCTTTCTCCCTTTTTCCCTCCCTCCCTCCCTCCTTCTCTCCCTTCCTTTCCTCCCTTTTTTCCTATCTTCTCTCCCTTTCTCTCTCTCTCCTTCCTTCTCCCTCTTCCTCCCCCCTCCCTCTCCCTCATTCCTTCCTCCTTTCCTCTTTCCCTTGCTCCTTCTCCCTCTCCCTCCCCCCTCCTCCTCCCTCTATCCTCTCTCATCTGGCTTCTTCTTGCTGCCACCAAACACTTGACATTACATTGAATTCTTTTTGAGATACAGCCATTTCCCCATAAGAGGAAGAGTAGGCTCTATTACTGTGAGACATCAAGAATGAATCAAGCAAATTCAAAAGAATAAAAAAAGAAGAAAATGTAAAATACTCCATTAGAAAAAAAAACTGACTGGAAAAATAGATCTAAGAGAGAAAAGGTCCAAATCATTAAATTACCTGAAAGCCATAATCAAAAGAAAGACCTGAAAACCATCTTTTAAAGAAATTATCAAGAAAAATTGTCCTGATATCCTGGCACCAGAGGGTAACCTAGGCATTAAAAAATCTACAAAATACCTCAGGAATGAAATTTTAGAATAAAAATTCCCAGAAACATAGTAACCAAATTTCAGAACTATGAGGTCAAAGAAAAAATGTTGCAAATATCCAGAAAGACACAATTCAAATATTGAGAAGCCACAATCATGATTACACCAGACTTAGCAGCTGTAACATTAAAAGACTGAAGGTAATGGACAATGATATTTTGGAAAGGGAAGGACCTAGAATTACAAGCATTGTGATTCTTCTCTATAGTGAGATTAAGCATAATACTTCAAGAGAAAAGATGATCATTTGGTGAAATTGAATGATTTTAAGTTTTCATAAGGAGAAAGCTACAATTGAACAAAAATTTGATTTTTAATGTTAAGACCCAAGAGAAATCTAAAAAAGCAAAAAGGATAAAAGAAAGCATAAGAAATGCAATAGAGCTAGATTGTTTACATCCCTAAATGGGCAGATGATACTTAAAATTCTTAAAAGTTGTACCATTAATAGTATAATTAAAAGGAATATACATAGGCAGAGAATATAGGTATAAGGTGAATTTCAAGGAATGATGTAAAAATATCATTAAAGAATGAGAAAGAATAGATCATTGGGTACAGAAGACAGGGACATGTAAAATGCGGTGAAATATTTCACATGAAGAAGTGCAAAAAGACTGCTGCTCTGTAGGGAAATGTGGGAGGATAGACAATGGGCATCACTTGAACCTAACTCTCAGTATTGGCTCAAAGAAATTTACACAACCAGTTGAATATAAAAATATATCTTCTCCATCAGAAAAATAGGAGGGGAGAAAATTACTAAATGGATGGTGGTTGTGAAATTGGCAAAAGAGCGAACAGACACACAGAGGCAGTAGGCAGACATCCTGCCAAGGAAGGAAAGGATAAAAGGAGAGAGAGGACAAACAGGTGGAAAAATAAAACAGAGAGAAACACACAGTAATCATAACTGTGAGTGTGAATGAGATGGACTGTCCCATAAAATGGTAATAAATAGAACTCACTAACCGATAAAAAAAATTCTGGGAAAATATAAAATAATAGAACATAAACTAGTATAGACCAACACCATCTTACATTATAAACCAAGATAAGGTCAAAATGGGTACAGAATTTAAACATAAGGAATGACACCATAAGCAAATTAGAAGAACAAGGAATAGTTTAACTGTCAAATCTATAAAGCAGGGAAGAATCCATGATTAAACAAGGGATAGACAGCATTACAAAATATAAAATGAATAATTTTGATTATATTAAATTAAAAAGTTTTTGCACAAACAAAACCAATACGACTAAGAATAAAAGGAATGGAGAAAACTGGGAAACAATCTTTTATACCAAGTGTCTCTGATCGATGCCTCATTTTTCTTTTTTTTTAATTAAAGCTTTTTATTTTTCAAAACATATGCTTGGATAATTCTTTGACATTAACCCTTGCAAAACCTTTTGTTCCAATCCTACCTTCCCCCACCTCCTCCCCTAGAAGTCTAATATATGTTAAAGATGGTAAAAATATATGTTAAAACCAATATATGCACACATGCATACAATTATCTTGCTGTACAAGAAAAATACAATCAAACTGGAAAAAATTAAAAAGCAAATAAAATTATTAAATTAGAGATACTGAAAATATCCTTTAAATTTAATTTCTTCTAGCATGAGTCACATCTTTTTTTTTTTTTCCTGAGGCAGTTGGGGTTAAGTGACTTGTGCAGGGTCAAACAGCTAGGAAGTGTTAAATATCTGAGGGCAGATTTGAACTTAGGTCCTCCTAAATTCAGGGTTGGTGCTCCACCTAGCTGCCCCCATGAGTCACATCTTAATCCTGAACCTTCATCTTTCTTTGCATTTAGAAAATATCCTTTAACTCCAATCAGTTTGTGATTACCAATACATGTTTCCCTAAAACTATTTTTGGGGGGGAGACTGATCACCTTCTAACAAAGAACTGCAAGGATTGGAGTAACTGTCATTCAGGACTCCAAATATATCTCTGAATTTCCTATACAAATTAATGGGCTGGGGAAGTTAAAAAATGCTAGGTAGGGGTGAGAAGGGAATGAAAGGGAAAGGAAAGGAAGGAAAAGGAAAGAAATGGAAAAGAAGGAAAAGGAATGAGGGCACTGAAAAGTTATTCAAGTGTTTTCTCAAATTCTTTATTACTCAGATTCCTGCTTTTCAAATGAAAGCATGTTAGCAACAAATCTCCTAACAATTGGACTTTCCTAAAGCAATTCTCAAGCAGTTAATTAAGAATTATCTAAGAATATTAATATTTTATTAATTATTAATATCACTAACTTCATTTAAATATCAATGACTAATAAACAGTTGATTAATGAGCATTTATTATATATATATATATGTATCACATATATACTATATATAGCATACACATATATGTGTTAGGTTCCAGGTATACAAAGACCAAAAAAAAATGAAAGAAACCTTTCTTTCAAGGAGCCTGCGTTTAATCAAAGGAGACTGCATGGACCTATATGAGTATATGTAAAAGAGTTACAAAAATAATCACAAGGTAATGAGTAATAATAACATTCATATAGTTTTATGGTTTGCAAAGTGTTTTGTATGTTGTCATTCATTTAATTTTCATAACAGTTTTGTGAAGTAGATTTTGTTATTATTATCTCCATTTTATAGACAAGGAAAATGAGACACAGAGAGGTTAAATGATCTTCTAATTATTGGCTTACAGGGCCAATAAGCATCTGAGGCAGGATTTGAACTCGGGGCTTTCTATGTTCTAGCTACTATATTACCTAGATGCTTAGTAGTTGAAGAGTGAGGGTTCTAGTTATTGGGGAGAGGGATTCAAAAAAAAAGCTTCATCTAAAAGAAGTGGCTTGAAGTAAATAAGGGCTTCTATGAGGCTGGGGTAAAGAGGAAATGCATTGCTTACCTGGAGTGTGAAGGTCATGAGAAGCCATGTGCAAGAAATTGGAGAAAAGTCACTTTATTCAATAGAGTATGAGAAGGGGAGGGAATATGGAATGAATCTGGAAAGATAGGATGGGGTCATGCTCTGAAGAGTTTTAAAAGCCAAATAGAAAAATGTATATTTTATCCTACTGGCAATAGTTAGTCACCAGAGTTTATTAAAAAGGAAAGCGATGCAGATCTGCAATTAAGGAACTTGTTGGCAGGTATGTGCAGGCAGGAGGGGAAGAAGACGAGTCAGAGAGACCAATTAGGAGGTCATTGCAGTAGCCTATAAAAAGGTGATGAGTGCTTGAAGTAAGGCAGTGACTGAGTGAGGAGGGAGAAAGGGTCAGGTGTAACAGAAATTATAAGGTAGAAATGGCAAGATATGGTAACATTTTGTATGTTGGAGTGTGAGAAAAAAAGGACTTGTATTTAGCATTGCAGTTATGTATCTGGAGGGACTAGAGGCATGGTGATGCCCTAAATAAAGAGAGGGAAGTAGAACAGATGGAAGAGTTTGGTGAGAATGATAGTGTCTTCTGTTTTGGAAAGCTTACAGTCAGATATCTACAACATATTCAACATAAGTTTTTGGGAGTATGAAACTGCAGTTCAGGAGAAAGAAAGGCTAGATCATTTGGGAATCATCTACAAAGAGAGGATAATTAAACTCATGGAAACTGATGTGGTGACCAGAAGAGAATATAGAGGGAGAAGAGGGTCAAGACAGACCCTTGCAGTATGCCTACAGTTAGGAAGTGTAATATAGATAATAGGCTAGGTGAAGAAGACTGAGACAAAATAATCATACAGGAAGAAGTAGAACCAGGAGATGATGGTGTTCATAGAATAAATTTGGATAGATGAATCTTAGAGCTTCTGTTTTTGACCTTTTTCTGTCATGATCCCTTTTGGCAGTTTGGGGGAGCCTATGAACCTCTTCTCAAAAAAAATGTCTATTTTTAGCTAAATGAAGGAAATAATAAATTCCAGTTAGAACTATCGAAAATAAAGATGTATTTTTCCCATCTAAGTTCATATATCCTGTGGAATCTATGGACAGAACCTATGCTGAGAATCCTTGTTTTAGCAAAGTGCCTGACACTTGAAGAGGAGATGATTTATTCATGATCATAGCCATGAAATGTCAAAGGAATATTTGAAGTACTAGTTTTACTGATTCCAAAATTCTTCAATCAAATAAGCATTTATTAAAGGAATACTATATTCCAGGCACAATATCAGATATCAGTGATACAAATATAAAGAATAAGCAACTGTACTTTCCGTGAGTTTATATTCTATACTCTATGCCAACATAAGTTTAATAACAATGATTCAATGTAATTTTTTTGTTTTGTTTTGTTTTTGAATAAAGCTTTGTATTTACAAAACATATGAGTGATTTTTCTACATTGACCTTTGCAAAAACTTTTTTTTCCCAAGCTTTTCCCCTCCTTCCCTCCACCCCCC
>JAJPUD010012306.1:0-10000 GCA_023553655.1 Myrmecobius fasciatus
TATTGGAGGGGATGTGGGAAGGCTGGGACACTGATGCATTGTTGGTGGAGCTGTGAACAGATCCAGCCATTCTGGAGAGCAAGTTGGAGCTATGCTCAAAAAGTTATCAAACTGTGCATACTCTTTGTCCCAGCAACATTTTCTATTGGGATTATATCCCAAAGAAATCATAAAGGAAGGAAAGGGCCCCACATGTGCAAGAATGTTTGTGGCAGCCCTTTTTGTAGTGGCTACAAACTAGAAACTGAAGGGATGCCCATCAATTGGAGAATGGATGAATAAATTATGGTATATGAATGTTATGCAATATTATTGTTCTGTAAGAAATGGCCAGCATGACGATTTCAGAGAGGCCTGGAGAGACTTGCATGAACTGATGCTGAGTGAAATGAGCAGAACCAGGAGATCATTATACAAGGCAACAACAATACTATATGACGATCAATTATGTTGGACATGTCTCTCTTCGACAATGAAATGTTTCAAACCAGTTCTAATTGTTCACTAAAGAAAGCCATATGCACCCAGAGAGAGGGATATGAAATATGGAGCACAACATAACATTTTCATATTCTTGATTGAAGTTTGCTTACATTGTGTTTCCTTTATCTGATATGTCTTTTGTGTATATACAATTTTTCTTGCACAACAACGATAAGTTTGGAAATATGTATACATATATTCGATTTGTCAAGTATTTTAACATAATTATCATGTAGTGGATATCCTGCCATCTAGGGGAGGGGTGGAGAGTAGGGAGGAAAATTTTGTAACAGAAAGCTTTGTAAGGGTTAATGTTGAAGAATTACCCATACATATGTTTTGCAAATAAAAAAAAGAGAAAGAACAAGCATTTGACAAAATTCAACACCCATTCATTTAAAAACACTAGATAGCATAGTAATAAATGGAAGCTTCCCTAAAATGATCAGTAGCATCTATTTTAAAAAATCAGCAAGCATCATATATAATGAATATATCATATAAAATAAACTAGAACCATTCCCAATAAGATCAGTGGTAAAACAAGGTTGCACATTAAAACCATTCCTATTCAATATTATATTAGACAGGTTAGCTTTGGCAATAAGAAAAGAAAAAGAGATTAAAGGAATTAAAGTAGGTAGTGAGGAAACCAAATTATCACTCTTTGCAGATGATATGATCATATGCTTAAAGAATCCTAGAGAACCATCTAAAAAACCACTAGAAACAATTCACAACTTTTGCAAAGTTTATCAGGATACAAAATAAATCCACATAAATCATTGGCATTTTTATATATTACTAACAAAGTCCAGCAGCAACAGAAACCAAAAGAAATTCAATTTAAAAATACTGTAGATAATATAAAATATTTGGGAGTCTACTTGCTAAGTCAAAGTCAGGAACTATATGAACACAATTACAAAAAAATTTCATTGCAAATAAAATTGATCAAATCAATTGGAAAAATATTAAGTGTTCATAGCAAGGCTGAGCTAATATAATCAAAATTATGATACTCCCTAAATAAATCTACTTATCCAGTACTTTATCAATTCAACTTCCAAGAAATTATTTTACAGAGCTAGAAAAAATATAATAAAATTCATATGAAAGAACAAAAGGTCAAAAGTTTCAAGGGCATTAATGAAAAAAATGCAAATGAAGGTGGCTTAGTTGTACCAAACCTAAAACTAAATTATAAAGCAGCAGTCATCAAAACCATTTGGCTAAGAAATAGAGGAGTTGATCATTAGAACAGGTTAGCTTCACAGGCCAAAATAGCCAATTACTGTAGTAATCTAGTGTTTGACAAACTCAAAGACCCCAACCTCTGAGATAAGAACTCAGTATTTCATAAAAACTGTTGGGAAAATTAGAACTTCGTATAGCAGAAACTAGACATTGAATTATACTTAACACCGTATACCAAAATAAAGTTAAAATGGGTTCATGATTTAGACAACTCTGAGGTACCACTCCACTCAACTCAGATTGGCTAACATCAGAAAACTATAAAAGAAATATAGGAAGGTATTTGGGAAAACTGAGACACTAATACATTGTTGGTAGAATTGTGAACTAATCCAACCATTCTGGAGAGCAATTTGGAACTATGCACAAAGGCCTATCAAACTCTGCATATCCTTTGATCCAGTAATGTTTCTATTGGGCTTATATCCCAAAGAGATCTAGCATTTTCACTCTTTTTGTTGTTGTTTGCTAGCATTTTGCTTTCTTTCTATTTTATTTTCCTTTTTGATCTGATTTTTCTTGTGGGGCATGATAATTGTGGAAATATGAATAGAAGAATTGACCATGTTGAACATAGATTACTTGCTGTCTAGGGGAGTGGGTTTTGCAAGGATGAATATTGAGAATTTATACATGCATATGTTTTGAAAATAAAAAAGCTTTAATAAAAATATAAGTAGAAAATTCCTACATGTCTGCCTAAATTGTATTAATCTTGTACACATGTTACCAAAAGTTTTATCACATCACAGTCCACCCAAGATATTAAAGACTTTTCTACTTTTTTTCTATAGAATGTGAAAATGCCAGTCTAGGGCATGGGTAATGCACTGGTTACTTTTTCCTCTTTCCATGTAATGATTTCATCTTTTTTTTTTTCTTAATCTTATCTTTCTTTGAAGACAATCTATACTTTATGCCTTCTTTACAAATCCTCTTGTTTTGTTTTGTGTTGTAGCCTTTCGATAACCACAATTCAATAATACACTGTCCTGAGAAGTCCTCATTACTAATTCTGAATTTTGACCTAGTGGACATGGAGAATATTTGTTTGGCAGGTTATATTATATTAAAACATATTAGAAGAACAAGTTATAATATACAGACCTGAAGAGAGGGAAGATACCAAAACCAAGGAGGAGTACTCATACCATGTTCATGATATCACACTAGTAAACTGAGAAAGTAATTCCCAAAGTATAGGCCTATTTCTTAATAAAGAAAACTTTATAAGAATAATCTATACACTTTATATTTATTGAGGGTATCACTAATGAGATTATTATTGGTAATAAATCTCTGAAAATAATTCTATACATTAGTTGAAATATTCTTAAACTGAAGGCTGTGATGCCTTCTTGGATCATGTAACTGAATGTGGAGATCACAAAAAATTTGGGAAAAGTAAAAGATATCAAATATTCCACCAAGATTTAATTATTTTTGTAAAAATAAATAAGCATGGGGGCAGCTACGTGGCACAGTGGATAGAGCACCAGCCCTGAAGTCAGTAGAACCTGAGTTCAAATCTGGTCTCAGACACTTAACAGTCCCTAGTTGTGTGACCCTGGGCAAGTCACTTAACCCCAATTGCCTCAGGAAAAAAAAAGCAAAAAAAAATAATAAGCACATCCATCTTATTAGTATAGAATCTTGCTTTCATCTTTAATAAATGGAAAAATATATCTGTACTAAATAATTGTTTTAAAATATATTTGTGATTTATAATCAGTAAATATTTGCTTTGTATATCTATATACCTGGGATCCCATAAAAATCTGTCTGGCGAAAAGGGGGCAAGAGTGTAAAAAGTTTTAAAAGCACTGAATTTGACAACCTCTTAATCATCAAAAAATTGTCTAATAAGGAAATTAAAATATCTCACTGTGCATATTATTTGTTGTATATAAGAATGATTCAATAGATATCACTTCCCCCAAGCATGCATACATGCATGGAAAAAATGCAAAATATTTTAATGAAATAATAATAGAAATAATCGTGTTAAAAGATTTTAACTATTAATATCAGGCAATGCATGCTCACCAAAGAGCACTGTAATGAAAGAGATCCAACATGGAGTTCAAGTTGAAGAGGGATTCCCTCCAAATAAGTCATTCAAATTAGTTCTCTGTGGATAATATTGTGCTTCTTGTATTAAGCCCTGAAACTCCAGAATCTCATGAATGAAATGCATAGTGGGCTAAAAGATGTGATTTAATCATATACACCAGACCAAACATGTGGATGAAGAATGTCTATTGTTCTGTTTATAATATGAGGTTAGAAGTTCAAACTGTAGAGTTTATCAATCAGGATGTTTCTCAGATAGATAGTAGATAACAAAGTAGGCTCAGAATTAAAAAGGAGGAAGAGAGAACTCAGTTTCTCCATATGGAAAATGAGGATAATAATTGCACCTATCTCCTAAGATTGTATCAAATGAAATAATACTTCCAAGCCCTTTAGTTGATTACATAACTAGCACTAGATACAGCTCTGATGCCAGAAGATGCATCTTCTAATCAAGGTAAAGGACACTTTCAATAACTATATTAAAAAATGAATGATGAAAAAGGTAGAAATATAAGCATAATTTACTTATTTTGGATGAAAAACTAAAAACACCCATATATATATATATATATATATATATATATACACATATATGTATACATACACACTAACACACATATATACATATAGTTAAGGAACACCATGAATAATATAGGTGCCTATAGAGCATGAGTAGAGTGCTCAAATTGTTGTTGCAAGATTGCTTTTTGGAATACAAGGACCTTGTAAAAAATAGCACTTTCTATAGGAGAATTGTCTATGAAGGCTATAAACATTCTGCCCACCATCATTTTGGATATTCCTGGCAGTTTAAAGGATGCCATCATCAAGAGTAAGAACACTGGGTAGTCCTGCTAGGCATCCACATCTTGGAACACAAGAAAAAGCCACAAAAGAAACATAGCTTTGGGAGATAGTTTCTCTCTCTCTCTCTCTCTCTCTCTCTCTCTCTCTCTCTCTCTCTCTTTGCTTTTTGCTGAGGCAATTGGGGTTAAGTGACTTGCCCAGGGTCACACAGCTAGGGAATGTTAAGTGTCTGAGACCAGATTTGAACTCAGGCCCTCCTGACTTCAGGGCTGGTGCTCTATCCACTGTGCCACCTAGCTGCCCTCGGTAGATAGTTTCTCAAGCTGCCATTTGGCAATGAAGAACTGGTACTGCTACTCTTTACTATACCTGACATATAGCTTTTCTCCTAAAGTCATATAAAAAGGTTAAGATTTTTCACTGGACTGAGATTAAGAACAATTTAAAGCCTTTTTTAATTTTAAAAGACAAAACCCCAGTAATCTTTTTCACCAAGTGGATATAGATCCTATGTAGTGTAGAAATGGTTTTCTAGCTAAGTGAGCAAATTTATTATTTATAAATTTGTTTAATTTTTATTCACTTTAAGGTATCTAGATGATCTAGCAATAAATACCAAAATCATTTTAGGCACAGGAATAAATGACCCTTAATTCAACAAGCTGCATATATTAGGAATAATGAGATTTAAACCAGGACAAGTGCCATACCAGATAAATCAATGAAAGTACAGCATTTAATTCCTGAAACAAATGGTTGTGGTCAATGATGTCAAATACTGTAGGAAGCTACCATAGTAACAACAGAGAAACAATTCCCTTGGCTATGTATACACAAAGGTCACTGCAGCACACCAATCCACAGGGATTCCTCAAGCTTTGAGTGGCTCAGTCTCTACAATGGAACTGGTCAGATAAGTCATTAGACTGAAGGCATCCTTGAAGTTTGGCAGCCACCCATACTGAAGTATTCTTTAAATAAATTTAAAGGTTATTTAAAGACCAACGAATTCCTGAGACAGGCCTGTGACTACTTGGATTGAGGATAGTAAGCTGTCATAATTGATCTTGATCATCCTTTAATAAAATAAAAGCTACCCCAAACAAGGGGGAAAGAATGCTATTAAAATAATGAAGCTTTGGTTTCATGAAAGCAAAACACTGTTCAATGAAGTACCACATGAGCACAATGCAATTATTGAGATGTAGAGAACCCTGAATATTCTCTGCTCTCTTAAGATATAAAAAAGATGTAAATTTTTGAATTGTCTTAAAACATTTATGGGATGTCAATCAACTAACCCTCATATTATTTCACTCATCTTCTTCATTTTTGCTGTCATTATATATCCAAAAACATAAAATGGTTATTCATTATAGCCCGTCTATAGGAATGGCAAAAGCTATGACTTGAAAATTGTAGTTTGAATTTTTAAGCTTAACATATATGAAGTTTCTCTAACCATGAATCCAAGAAGCATTGTATCTAAGAGAATGTTTTAAATGGTGAATAGTGGAAATGAAGCCAAGATGATGGAGAAAAGGCAGGAACTAGTCAAACCTAGGAACCTCAAACCTTTCCAAATTCCTTTAAAATGTTTCTAAACAACTATTAGGGCATATAAACACCCAAAAAGACAGAGTAGAACTTTTTTCAGCTGAAGACAACTTAGAAGCTCAGCAGAAATGATCTGTAACAGTAGGGTAGGAGGCCAACATGCAGTCCCAGTGCAGGGCAGGCCAGTGCAACTGCAGCCTGACATCAGCAGAACAGGACATTTTTTTTGTTTTAATACACTAGGTCTTACAACTACAGTGGGGCTGGGATACTTCTAACAACTCCAGGGCAGAAAAGAGAGCTTGGAGTCAGATCTCTAGAAGGTTTTCTGAAAACAGCTGCATAAAATCTCTAAAACTTGGGATGGTGTAACCTTCACCCTAGGCTCAGAACCCTACTTTAATAAAAAGTTATAAGTAATAGGCTAGGAAAATGAGCAGACAACAGAAAACATTTTTGACTATTGAAAGTTCTTATGGTGACAAGGAAGATCAAAACATACTCCAGAAAATAATAGTTACAGCTCCTAGCTCCAAAGCCTCCAAGAAAAATAAGAATTGGGCTCAGGTATTTGTAGAGTTCAAAAGGGACTCAAAGTCAAGAAAGGTAGAGGAAAAATTAGGAAAAGAATTGAGAGTGGTACAAAATAAAAACAAAAAAGCTAATGAAGAGAACAATGTCATAAAAAGCAAAATTAGCCAATTAGGGAATTATCTACAAAAGCTTACTGAGGAAAATAATTCCTTAATAATTAAAATTGAGCTTGGAAGCTAAGTACTTTATGGGAAATCAAAATACAATAAAGTCAAACCAAAAAACATGAAAAAATAAAGGATGAAGAACAAACAAGAGAACAGTTGTTTGCCATATTTATTATCATCAGTATTTATGTACCAACATTATAACATCTGATAAGGTCATGATACCTAAAAGTCTATTTCTTTCTTTTTTTTTCCTAAAAGTCTATTTCAATGGCTTCTCAAGTATGTTCAGTACATAGATTGGAATTTCAGATAATCTAATTCCTCATCTGCATTACTTTAACCTCATCAGCAACCAATATATTTCTGAGCTTTTATTGTTTCACAAACTTTATAGTTGTGGATGTCAGCTTTTCCATTGTGTTTTAAAATGTCTGAGAAAATCAATATTTCACCTACTGATACACATAAAAGCTCTTTTAAGTCCAAGAAATTGGACCTAATATATATAAATTAAATAGAAATAAACCATAAATTATATATAAGTATATTTAAATTACATAAATTATATATTAAATACAAATATATAAATTAGTACAATATATATTAATTAAATTAAATCATGTTGTTATTGAAGAAGAAAAATCATTTCAGAACCATAAAGGTATTTCCTATAGTGTTATGTTGACAGAAAACTCTACATTTGTGCTATGACTTCTCATTATTGGTATTGATTTCAATACTGAAAACCTGCTCTAATGAAGTGGGCTTATATATTTTTTGTTTACTTTTTTTCCTTTTTTCTCAATCTCTCTGTCTCTATCTGTCTCTGACTCTATGTCTCTGATTCTTCCTGCTTGAGTCACCGTGGCAGGGAAAAATAGCAAAAAATAAATCATCAGCAGTGCTCATTGTTGTAGGGATAAGCCCCTTACCTTTAGCCCAGAAGGAAAGCACACATCTTACATCCTGGTTATTATTTTATGATGTGCCAAACTCATTATTTTTTGGTAAAAGTTTCAAGAACCATAATACATGTATTAAAGAAGTAGTAATTTTAAAGAATGGAAAGTACCCATAAATAAAACAATAATACTAAATTATATCTTTAAAAAAGATAAATTTTATGTCTTGATTTTTTTTTTCAAAATTAAACTACATTGATTTTAAAGCTATAGGGAAAAGAAATTTGTCTGTATATGTATTTCAGAGCTATCAATGATGAAACAAATCAGGATTCATAAAGTCAGAATAGCAACATGTTTAATTTTGGTAAAACAACCTTTTATGTTTTTTGTAGAACAAAGGAAGGCCCTAAGATCAGATTCTGCAAGCAATAGCTAAAGATTGAAGTAACAAATGAAATATCTATTCCTTTTTTATTCTTTATTTATGGATAGAAGAGTTTATATGTGAATAAAATAATTGTTGGGAAATCTATAGACCTATCATTTTATTGACCAATTAAATATCCCATCTTTTCAAAAAAACTAATTAATTTTAACCTCAGTAAAAAATTTTTATTATATTCATGTCTACAAGGATGAAATACTTTTAAAGAAAATTTTCTCAGACAAAATTATAGAATCAAGAAATAGCGAAAGTATTTTTCTGAACTCAAAGATAGGAAATTGCAAAACTTTTCAGATATAAAACACTGGGAGCTTATCACTAATTTAAGAATCAGGCTAGAGATGGGCAGATGTTATTTTACATTATTTAAAACATGAATATATTTTAAATATATTTGAACAACATGTAAAAATCTCTAGGTTTTTTTCACTATATTTATTTACTTATGAATCCTGTAATATAAATTAAAAGTATCTTAATTATTGTTTGAAAGACTATATGTCATGTAGAAATAAAAAAAATGTAAAAATTAAAACTTGGAACCCTTTTCATGTTTATTGCTAATTCTTTATCTAATCCTTTGCAAGCAGAAATAACTCTTCCCCAAGTACAAGATGAAACCTAGCAACACTGACACAATATGACATTTATTTTTTCAAATGTATGTCTTTATCTTCTCAAGAGTGGGTGAATTTGTCATTACATTAATAGAAGTTGCTTAAAACAAAGCTTTGATATATACTATTTAACAGAATCTTTAAAAAATAATCAAAAACAAACCAAGGCATCTATATTCTCTGAATTAAAGAGTTTGGGGGGAGGTTAACATCTTCTCTTCCCTCCAGGGAACCATTGATATGATAGTAGTAAATGGCATTCCAATCTTGTTGCCATAGACAGATTAAAGCTTCTTTTGGCTTTCCATTGTGTGGCAAAGTTCTATCCCTAGGTAACATGTTGTTATTGAAGGAGGAAAATCCTTTTAGAAACAGAAAAGCATTTACCATAGTGTTAAGTTGAAAGAAAACTCCACATTTGTGCTATGACTTCTGGTTATTGGCATCAATATCAGTACTGAAAATCTGCTCTAATGAAGTGCGTTTATATTTTGTCTTTTTTGTTTGCTTCTTTCTCAATCTCTCTGTTTCTATCTGTCTCTGATTCTGTCTTTCTGTCACTTTTTTCCTCAATCTCTCTCTCTCTCTCTTTCTCTCTCTCTCTCTCTCTCTCTCTCTCTCTCTCTCTCTCTCTCTCTGTACCCAAGATCACAAAGTTAGTTAAGTGTTAAGTGTTTGAGCCCCCATTTGAATTCAGGGTCTTATAACTTGAAAACTGCTGTTGTATTCCCTGCCTAGCTGGCCTGGTTATATTTTTCAAAGAAAGAACCAAATAATTTCACTTTTTTTAGGCAATTGGACCCAGGGACACACAGCTAGTAAGTGTCTGAAGCAAGAACCAAATAATTTCAAAGCCAAAAGCTCGGTTTTTAAGATATAACATTGATTGATGAAACCAACAATTGAAATAAAAATGATTATGTTTGAAACTGGTGAAGAGCACAAAGGCAACAATTCAGTGGTTAAAAAATCAAATTCTGGAAGAGAAATTCCTTCTCTTACTTCTCAATTGAAGCCAGCAGAGTTAAGTGAATTACCAAGAGTCACATAGAGTTTAAAATCAGATATGAATTCATATCCTTCTAACTCTAGATCCAGCACTCCATCTACTATACCACCTAAATGCCCTTCCCTTACCTTTTACCTCTT
>JAJPUD010012306.1:15000-18581 GCA_023553655.1 Myrmecobius fasciatus
GTCTTTGGGTTTGTCAAACACTAAATTGTTAAGGTTATTTCCTAGATTGTCCTGATAACCTGTTCACTCAAGCCTCTCTCTGGATGTATATGACTATCTTCATCACTGAACAATAGGACCTGGTTTGAATCATGCCATTGCTGAAGAGAACCATGTCCATCAGAATTGATCATCATATAGTCTTGTTGCTGTGTATAATTGCTCCTGGTTCTGCTGATTTCACTCAGCATCAGTTCATGCAAGTCTCTCCAGGCCTCTCTGAAATATCCTGCTGGTCATTTCTTACAGAACAATAATATTCCATAACATTCATATACCATAATTTATTCAGCCATTTTCCAATTGATGGGCATCCTTTCAGTTTCCAGTTTCTAGCCACTACAAAAAAGGCTGCCACAAACTTATTTGCACATGTGGGTCCCTTTCCTTCCTTTAAGATCTCTTTGGGATATAGGCCCAGTAGAAACACTGCTGGGTCAAAGTGTATGCACAGTTTGATAACTTTTTGAGCATAGTTCCAGATTGCTCTCCAGAATGTTTGAGATCCGATTTTACTTATAAAGCATAATAGCCGTCTATATATGTACACATATATTGGATTTGTCATATATTGTAACATAGTTAGCATGTATTGGACTACCTGGCATCTTGGGGTGGGGATGAGGGGAAGGAGGGGAAAATTTTGAACAGAAGGCTTTGCAAGTGTCAATGTTGAAAAATCATCCATTCTTATGTTTTGCAAATACAAAACTTTAATAAAAAAATAGAAAATATAGATATTCTTGACCTCTTGTTCTTCCAAATGAATTTATTATTATTTTTTAATTCTATAAAATAATTTTGGCAGCTTAAATGGTATGACCCTAAACAAGTAGACCAAATTAGTTAGAATTGTCATTTTTATTATATTAACTCTGCCTACCTATGAACCATTGATATTTTTTCAATTGTTTAGATCTGACTTTATTTTTGTGAGAAATGTTTTGTAATTGTGTTCATATACTTCCTGGGTTTGTCTTGGCAGGTAGATGCCCAAGAATTTTTTTTTTTGGCTACAATTATTTTTCATGGAACTTCTCTTTCTATCTCTTGCCAATGCACTTTGTCTGAATTATAAAGAAATGATGATAATTTGTGTGGGTTTATTTTATATTCTGCAACTTTGCTAAAGCTATGAATTGTCTCCAGCAGGTTTTGGATAATTTTCTAGTATTGTCTAAATATATCCTCATATCATCTACAATGAGTGATCGTTTTACTGCCTCATAGCCTATTCTAATTCCTTTAATTTCTTTTTCTTTTCTTATTGCTGAATTCAAGATTTCTAATACAATGTTGAATAATAGTGGTGATAATGGGCATCTTTGTTTCACCACTAATCTTATTAAGAATGTGTCTATTCTCTCTCCATTACAAATAATGCTTGCTGTTGCTTTTAGATAGACCACTTATTAATTTAAGGAAGAAAAGCTTTCTTTATCACTATGCTCTCCAGTGTTTTTAATAGGAATGAGTGCTATATTTTGTCAAAAACTTTTTCTGCATCTTTTGAGAATATCATAAGATTTCTGTTGGTTTTATTATTTATATGGTCGATTATGATAATAGTTTTCCTGATATTGAATCAGTTTTTATATTTCTGGTATAAATCCCCCTTGATAATAGTATATTATCCTTTTGATAGGTCGTTGTAATCTTTGTTAATATTTTATTCAACATTTTTGCATCAAGATTTATAACAGAGATTGGTCTGTGATTTTCTTGTGCTGTTTTGGCTCTTCCTGGTTTAGGTATCAGTACCATATTTGTGTCTTACAGGGAATATGGCAGTACTCCTTTTTTTATCTATGTTTCCAAATAATTTGAATAGTACTGTAATTGGTTGTTCTTTAAATGTCTGATAGATTCATTTGCAAATTCATCTGGTCCTGGAGATTTTTTCTTAGGGAGTCTATTAATGGATTATTCCAGTGCTTTTTAAAAATAGGACCATTTAACTAATTTGTTTCCCCTTCTGTTAACTTGGGCAATTTATATTTTTGTAAATATTCATCCATTTCAATTAGATAGTCAGACTTTCTACCATACAGGTGGACAGAATATTCTTTATGCCCAAATCATGTACCCTAATTATTACTTTAATTTCTTTTTCATTGGTGTTAAATTCCATGGTGCTGAATTTTAAAGTTATTCCTGTACTAAGTTCCTACTCCAGGCTTCAGGGGTTGCTCAAAGTGGATTTTGCCAAGGTCATTGACTTTAGATATACACATAGCCAGTTGTGCCCCCAGGAGACCTTTGTAGTTCCTCTTTCTGACAGAGAAAAGATTAGTTGAGGCACTGTATGGACTGGGACTGACTTAGACCATTTTCCAGAGAATTCTGCAACTAAATCCAGTAATAACTCCCAAGAATGCTCTTTTCTAAGCTGGCTTTAAGCAGCCAGACAATTCTTTGAAGAAGTTCCAACCAAGATTGCACAGGAAGAGCCAAGCTGGACTAAACAAATCTCAGGGAAAGCTTGGTCCTGGCTTGGCTTGGGCTCTGGCAGCTCATCCAGGGGCTATTGGTACTTTTTCAATGGACACAAGAGCTGGGGCTTATGTCCTCTGTGGTTTGTCTAATAATCTCTGAAGGTCTGGGGAGACCTGGGGAGGAACTTTCTTTTGTCAATTCCTGTGCCAGAAAATATTGCTGTCATCCTTTACATCACTCAATAGAGACCCCTTAGTACAAATAATGCTAGTATGAAGATATATCTACAAGCCCCATAATGTGCTTTTGACAGATCTGGGATTCTGAGTTCTGACACATTGTCAGCTTCACACAACCCAGTGTACTCATATAGTTCAATTTTTTTTTTATTTGATTGTTGGTTGATTGGTTTATTGGTTCACCATCCCTGGGGTTTTTGGAAGTAGAGAAGGAGCAAACAGGGATACTTCTGAGAAGGAATCAAAGGCAGGATATTCTATTGGATGGTAGTGATTTGTTCTCTGAAAGAAGACTATCATTTTTCTATAGGGTCAGGATAGAATTACCTTTTTGAGGTTGTCAAAAATAATTTTTAAAAAAGAAAAATTGGGGGCAGAGCCAAGATGGCAGAGTGAAAAGGTGACTTTCTGCCTCTCCTCCGAACTTCTCTCAAATCAACAATAAAATAAGCCTCCAAAATGATCTTCAAGTCAACGAACTCAGAAGTATTTGGGCACAGCTCTCTGGATAACTTCATATCAGGTTAGTCGGACTCCGACAGAGAGATAAATACACGACAACTGTGCAGGCCGAAGTGAGGGTGGGACTCAGCTCAGCTCATCTTGGAAGAAATTCCAAACTCCAAACTCCAAATTCCAAACACCTGGAGTTTATCTGAGGCACTCGGGACACTCTGCCCTGATTGGGGCCAGGTGTTCTGGCAGACTTGCCTTGTTTAAGGAGTAATTCGGTCTTAGTCCTAGCCCCCACCGGCCCAGCACCTTAAGTCAACTCGCCGAAGTGCCCCAGGGCAAAGCTTTTTGCAGCCGCCGCTTTTTTTTCCCCCTGATATCCACGCTGTCTAAAAAAAAAAAAAAAAAAAAAAA
>JAJPUD010012306.1:39895-50012 GCA_023553655.1 Myrmecobius fasciatus
AGAGAGAGAGAGAGAGAGAGAGAGAGAGAGAGAGAGAGAGAGAGAGAGAGAGAGAGAGAGAGAGAGAGAGAGAGAGAGAGAGAGAGAGAGAGAGAGAGAGAGAGAGAGAGAGAGAGAGAGAGAGAGAGAGAGAGAGAGAGATCAGGCAGGTGTTATGATTTGATCATAAATCCAGTTGAAAATACTTAAACGTAAATCAGCACAATGCTGATCATTTGCAAGAACAAACTTTAAAAATCTGAAATAGTTTTAGAAAGAAACTTATTAAAATGTTTGGTAACAGTGAGCCAGAAAGTAGGTGTGGCTCCAATCTCTAGAATGCTTGCATTATATAGAATTTTGATAATGACATATTCACACAAACACAAGTACACAGCTGAGCTATATTTTGGAGGAAGGGAGAGGAGAGGGAGAGAGACAGCCAAGCATACATACAGTGGATCAAGTGCTACCACTGCAATCAAGACTTTACCTGGATTCAAATCTCATCTCAGTTACACTAACTGTATGACCTGAGAAAGGCATTTTAACCTCTATATATCTTGGCTGCTTCCCTGGCCCCTTGTCCAGCTTTCTCTTCTTTTACCAAATTACCTAAAACTGCTTTAGATTTAGGATGTTATTCTTGGAAACACACTTCAGACCCATCCAGTTGACAAAGGTGACAAATGTTGAGAATGAATTAAAGAAAGGATTGTAGAAAGATAAAGTAACATTGTTGGTGAAACTACAGATGGCTTTCATCAATCAGGAAGGCAATTTGAAATTATTTGAAGAAAGAAACTAATAGAGATCCATTCCCTTTGATTCAGATAGCTGTTAGGCATATACATCTAGTAAGTCAATGAAATTAGTATATACACTAAACTACTTATAGTAACATATATCTACATATGGCTTTAATCAATCAGGAAATCAATTTGAAATTATGTGAAGAAAGAAACTGACATATCCATTCCCTTTGATCCCCAATATTTCTTTGTGAGGCATATATACTAAGTATTTTGATTAAATTAATACATATATCAAAATATTTATAGTGAACATTTTTGTAGTAGTAAAGATGAGGGGAAAAGCAGATGCGCAGAGTTTTGGAAATGGCTAAACAAGTAGCTATAAATGAATGCAATGGAATATTATTGTTCTTTAAGACATGATTTATACAGGTGGAAAAACATATAACTAATACCAAGTAAAAATAAATGGACTAAGAAAATAATATAACCTATAACTAAAAATATGTAAATTGAAAGAATAACAACAAAACAATTGAAAATGGATGCTATAAAACATAAAATCCAAGCTTGAACTCAAAGGAAATATACTTATTTCCTCTCACTTATTTGTAAAGGTAGGTACTTACAGTTATGGAACACTGCATTTAAATATTTATAAATGTATTTTAGTTCATTTTGGTGATTTTGTTTGCTATTTCCCTTTTAAAAATTATTGGTTATAAAGAATTTTTTTAAGAGCGATGCATTGAAGAATGTGGGTGATAGAAAAAATGAACTAAAATTATTTTCAAGAAGATACACAAAGAACAATGAAGTGGAAAGGGTCTCAGAAGTAATATGGTTCAAACTCTTTAACAGCAACAATAACAAAAACAGAGTTCTAAGGAGAATAATTAATTTACCCAAAATTATGATATCCTTTTAACTTGAATCAGCATTATTAGCATTTTCTTCATTACTTCTTAAACAAGACAGCCAACAAAAATAAATAAATAAATAAATAAAGCAAGTCTTAATTTATAGAGTTTGCCAATTCCTGAGGTATAAATAATCACATTAAAATTTGAAAATGATCTGTTTTGGGAGAGTAGGGAAGAATATTCCAACAAGCAAGGAGTTTTCTCAAACATCTACACCTGAGAAATAAGAACATAACAGACTTCTGTCTTCTAACTTTGACTTCATTATAATAAGATATCCAGATATACCCTGTTTTCCTGAGCTAAAGTCCAGCAAGCAGGCTGTGCTCTGTTTGGCAGAAAAACAATTCTTTGAGCTCACTCTCTATATGATCTCAGCTACAGCAAAATTCCAGAATTGTTTCTGGTCATGAAGCCCTACTATGAATCAAATTTGTCATATTGTGGCTGGTCCTCCCCTCATTGTCAGGGCTACAGCTCACTTCCCAACCATTGGTAGAAGTATTGAGATTTCCTCACACTAATGATCACACACACACACAAACTACTGTTACTTTGAAATTAAATGTGTTTGATTTCCAACTTTTCTGTCTGTAGTCTGCTTTATTTAGCTACAGCCATCCACAGGTTAGAGGTTGGTTCTGGTCCAGTTGACAGATTATTACTTCCAGCTTGTCTAAGCAATGCCCTGAATACCAAATGCATAGGACCTGAGATCAGGAGAAGTGGCCTTCTTATTCCCTTCTCCGTATAATTCCCTTCTTCCAGATGGAACCTCTTTTCTATTCTTCACCTCATCTCTCACCCCAGTATCCTGAAGTATTCTCCACATCCCTCTGATAGTGTCAACCCAATTCTTCAGTGGATCCCAGTACCTACTGAGAAAAGTATATATTCTCTCTTCTGACAATAAAGTCTCTACATAACCTAGATATGATGGAACTTCAAAACATTATATTGAATAGACTGTAGAGTGAGAGGAAGGGGAGTTGTAAAATGCAGAACACTGTTAAGGAATTGTGCTGAAAAGGCAAGGACAGATATAGGATGGTAGCAAAAAAGGAATTGTAGTCAAAATAACTGGCATTTAAAACATCATGGAAATTAAGAATAATACCTAAAGGGTAGGTATTATGAAATGGCCCCCCTTTCTTATAAAAATCTCAAGATGCACTCCTGAAGACACAAAATACCTTTTTACAGTGGAAGGGAAGATAGTGTTGGGACAGCCTGGCTGGCAATGCTTGAACCTGTTTTCTCAAAGAGAAAATAACATTCACTTCCTGTTGGGCATTAAAAATATCTGTAAATAAAATGAAATATTTGGGAGTTTTCCTGCCAAAATAAAAAACAAACACAGTAATTAAAAATAGTACTAAAATTCATGAGATTACAAATGGTTAAGAATATCAAAGTAATTAATGAAAAAATATGAAGGAAGATCTCAAATTGTATTACAAAGTGGTAATCATTAAAATAATGTGGTACTGGTTAAGAAATAGAGTGGTAAATCAGTAAAATGGTTTTGGTAAACAGGAGAAAATAACTATACTAATTTTTATTTGATAAATGTAAAAATCCAAATGTTTGGAGCAAGAACTCACTATTTAACAAAAATTCCTGGGCAAATTAGAAAGCAGTTTGTAAGAAACCAGGTATAGAAGAGTACTTTACACCATATGTGAAGATATGATCAAAAAGGGTACATGATTTAAACATAGAAGATGATACCAAAAGTAGAATTGGGAAGTATGGAATAATTAATCTGTGAGATCTACAAATAAGGAAACAAGTTATATCAAAAAAAGAGATAAAGATCATTATGAAATTTAAATGGATACATTTGATAGTATTAAATTCAACAAAATTATTTTGCACAAACAAATCTAATAAAGCCAACTTTCGAAGAAAATGTAAAGTATCTCATGAAAAAACACATGACCTGGAAAATAGATTCTGGAGAGCTAGCTTAAGAATTATTGGACTATCTGAGAATCATGATTTAAGAAAAGAGCCTAGACAGCATCTTTCAAGGTATTATCAAGGAAAACTCCTCTGATATTTTAGAACTAGAGAGTAAAGTAGAAATTCAAAGGAAGAAATTCAAAGGATCAAATGATCACTTCCTAAAAGAGATCCCAAAATAAAAACTCCCAGGAACATTTCAGCCAAATTCCAGACCAGACAGATAAAGGAGAAAATACTGCAAGCAGCCAAAAGAAAAAATTCAGATTTTTTGGAGGCACATTCAGGATAACACAAGAGTGAGCAATTTCTACATTAAAGGATGGAAGGGCTTGGAATATGACCTTCCAAGGGCAAAGAAGCTAAGATTACAATCAGCAATCATATGTTTCTTCAGAAGAAAAAAAATAAAAATCCCATGAAATAGAAGACTTTCAAGGATTCATAATGAAAGCCTAGAGGTGAATACAAAATTTGACTTGCAGATACAAGATGCAAAAGAACTATGAAAAATAATCAGGAAAGAGAAATCATAAAGGATTCCATAATATTTTGTTGTTTGTATTCCTACATGGGAAAATATTTATAACTCCTCAAATTTATCAATATTAGAATAAGTAGAAGGAGTACCCACAGAGCAAAAGCGGAGGTCTGAGTTGATTGTTGTCAAAATATTTTGGAGACACCCTGTTAAGGTCCAGCAATCAGGTTGTACTGTGAACTTGGTATAAGCACAATCCTTTGTGTTTTAGATGATCTGATCCTCTGGCAGTGTATTGCTTTGACTAGTACTAGCTATACACTGAGGGTATGAGTTAGTTCTTCCTATTCCTCAAGGACTGGAGGGACAAAAACAGATCATCTATCACATCTCATGCCATGGTCATAGTTCCCATGTGTTGTAATTTCCAAGTGCATCAAATCTGGTATTGCTAAACTAACTCTAGTTTTGTACCCTGCTGTGAGACAATTTGGAAACTGTTCCCACAAGACCCAAGATCTATTGCATTGTCCATGAATGAACTTGCTGTGAAAAGTACTTAAAATTATAGAAATTGCAACTAAAATTTTAAAAAACAAAATATCAAAACTTTTAAAAAGATGCACTCTTGATCCATCTCTTCCAGCAGATTAAAACCTCTTTCATTCCTATTCATTCTGTAATTTTTAAACTCTCACTAGCTACTGCCAATAGATACTTACTGTTACAAATTTGGGTATATCAGCCAGTTGTTCAATAAAATGTCTTTGGCAGGTACTATTTGCTAGGCATTGGGGATACAAGCTCAGGGAATACAAAGAAAGACAAAAGATATTCACTTCTCTCAAGGATTCTAATCTAATGAGGGAGACATCATGAAAATAACTACATACAAACAAGTTAACATGGTATCAAATGGAAATAAGAGTAGGTAGTCTTATAATATAAGTAAATTTCAGAAAGGCTTCCTGTCAAATAAAGGGATATGGTTGGAACTGGATGTCTAATCCATTCTTAGCAAAACTTTACTCAATCTGACTATGTCTGCTGAATCTTTCTCCTCTTCTCTGTTAAATTCCTTGAAATTTTGATTTTATTTTCCTGCCTAATAAACACTCTAAAATCTAGCTTTTCATCTGGAAGAAACTACTACTTCTGAAGTTATCAGTAATATCTTAGATTCCAAATCCATTGCCCTTTTCTCAATACTTTAAGTTCTTAACTTCTTTGTAAGCTTTGACAATGCTGATAACCATATTCTCCTTGAAATTTTCTTTTAGAATTGTGATGGTTTAAAAAAAAAAGCATGCGTGACACACTTTCAATTGTATTACACATTATTAAGATTTTTTCTCCATCACTTCTTAAGTTTACTGTAATAAACAACATATTAATTACTCAAACAGTGATTTGCAGATTTGCTTATATCTGGGGTGTCTGCACTCACATTGAAATTCAGTTGGCTCCAACATGATCCTGATCTGTTTTCTACAGGTTTTTATCACATTAGATTTTGCTTATTTTCTTCCTATCATCTCTCACTGCTTTTTTGTTGAATCTCTAATCTGCCTCTCATTATACAAGGCCCATCTTTATTGATAATATTATTTATTTCATAAATTGTTAACCAGAGTTAATTTCATCTTTTTGAGAACCCATTCTTCCAAGGAGAAATAAGCCTCCAAAATTAGTCTTTGGTTTATGAAAGAAAGCCCAATAACCATAATTTTATTAATTATCTGCTAGCCATAATTCATATTATTGATTATGAATTACCTAGAAATTATGTCTCTCAAACTTTTTTTTTATAGATCACACATCCTAAATCTTCCCAGTAAAAATGTAAACATACTCTGTCACTTGTCAAGCAGCACTCATGAATACTGGGCCTAAAGTTACATAGCAACTTCTTCATTACATTCTTTACTCTCTGATAGACCTTTAACTCCCTGAACTGTTTTCTCCCACTCTTTTTACTGAATGATGCAATAAATAATAAACTATTAACAGTAATGACAGATAAATAGGCAAAGATAAACACAGAAATGATACAAGACTGAGAGTTTCTGGCTCTATTTCCTCCAAGTAGACTTCAGATTTAAATTCCTTCTAGGCACCCATACCTCTGAGCTATTTCCCCAAATATCTAAATTGCCTTCTCCCAGGTTCTACAAAACACTCTGGTCCTTATTTTAGATGACACCTCATTGGGTTTCTCCTAGTAATTTACTTTTTGCAAAGCTCAAATTTCTCTACAAAAGAGAAATTTCTTCTCTAGGAATCATTTCACTTTTGCCTAATAGAACAGGGGTTTCTTTGAATATCACTGTCAGCAGAATAGCATACATTTAACATCTGTGTGAACCATTTGTTAATAAATATCAATAAAAGGGGAAAATTCTATGCTGGGAAGTATGAGTTTTCATTTTTTCCATAGTTTATACAGTACTTCGAATGTACTCCCAAAGGGACTTGTGCATTGATCAAGCATAATTACTTGCAGTTAAATAAAAAATACAGTGGAAGATATTCAGTTACATTGATTGCAGAATGCATTGTGTGAGAAGGACAGGAGCAAACGCAACCTTAATCATTTGGTCAAGGTACTAAAGTATAAACTGCTTAAGAGAGGAAAAGAGAGGAGAGGGTATTTCTTAAATATATTACTGTTTACTAGATTTACTATATTATTTCATATAAGGAATTTCCAATGAAGAAATCCTTTTTTCCAGTGTATATTCTATACCATATTTCTATTGTATTTTATAATTTATATATTCTTTATGTTTCTATATTTTGTGATGTATTTTCTGGAGCCACTGATTAAGTGCCATATCCAGAGTAACAGTCCGTATGTGTTAAATGAGTCCCTTTATGATCAATTTTGCTGAATTAAAGGTTAAATCTGTGTCAACTAAACTTATCTTTCATAGTTATAACCATATCTGAAGATACATATATTGAGAATTTGGCTTCCTAACAAAGAAGAAGTCAAAAAAGCAATTCATAATTTTAATAAATTACTTTTATTCTAAAGTAACTGAAGTAATGAACTCATTTTTGAAAACTCTGTCATTAACAAGAAAAATGAAGGGAAGAAACTTGGGCAGTTAGAAAGAAAAGAAAATGTTATAAAAACAACTATATATATATATAGCTATACTGGCTATATAGCAGATAAGGATATGCTTTGTAAATTTCAGCATTGGTAAATCAGCCTATCTCAATGTTGTGCTTCCTAAAGTATTAGGAAAATTGACTAGGCTACTAACTAAATTTCTCACAGAGAGCTTACACTATAGAAGAAAAAAAGGTATTAGTACAAATTCAGGAATAATTCATTAAATATTTCTTTTACTTTCTATTGAATCCAAAGTTTTCCTAATATAGATGCTTCAAATACAAGCTCCTGTTATCACATTTAACAATTCTTCTATGGGATAAGGGTTAAAAATAAACCATTGGCACTTACGCCAAATGCTGCAGTTGCTATTCCTTGACATTTATGTCCACTTTTATTTATTTATTTTACAAACTATTTTCCCAGAATAGGTTCTGTAACAAGAGATAAAGTGTGTTCACATAGCTACTTTGCATATCTATAATTTTCAGAATTATAGAGAATTACTACTGGCAAAATTGTTGAGGTCAGGTTCTCTTTTACAACATTTCCAAATGTTGGAGATGTGCCAATTCCTGGACCTGAAAAAGAGGCAATTTTCTAGAATTTCCTAGGATTCTGGCATTGAGAACTGGAAACAGTCTTAGAGATAAGTTAGTTCAATTATCTCATATGGCAAGTAAAAAACTAAGGGGTCCATAGAGTTAAAATGACTGGCATAAGGTTTCACAAGTAGTAAGTGCCAAATCTATAATTCAAACCCAGGTCTTCAGAGCCACAATTCCAGAGACCATTCCCTTTCAAAGGGGTCAAACTTGGGATCCTGCAGAAAGCTGGTGGAAAACTACCCATTACTACTTCATATGCATTAAAATGAAATTGGGAAACCTCCAAGAAAATAAAAAAGACAATTAAATACATATAATGTTAATTTGTGGTTTTCTAAGTCAATATCATGTTTACAAGTATCAATTTTTATTTAATTTTAACACTAGTTTTGATACATATCTTACTAGTTTCCTATTTCAATGGACTTCCTTCACTTATGCCTTGCTAAGATCAGATTTGTAGAACTGAAAAGGTAACAAATTCATTACTTAATAATTAGAAGGAAAATAAGGCTAATTTAAAACAGCAAGAAAATAGAAATAAATTTAATAAGACCTATTCCATGATATTTTATTGTCCAACTTTAAATTTGAGGATGGAGGCTGAAGCCAAGATGACAGAATAAAGATGGGAACTCTTGCAGCATCTCCCCCAAATTTTTTCTGAATTCCTTAATTGTGACTAAATAAATTTTAGCATGTCAGAACATCACAAAAAATGGAGTGCAATATTTTTCTAGTCAAAGACTACTTAGAAAGTCAGCAAGAAGGGTCTGTGGATGGAAGCCCAGTTTGTAGTCCTGATTCAAGCCTTGCCATTGTAGCCCAGGCCAGGTTCCAGTCCCAGCTTTGGCCTTATACTAGCAAAGGAGGAACTGGAATAGGGATCTCTGAACCACCACATGTACTGGGGGCTTCTAGACCACTCAGCTCAGAGACACCAAAGGGAACTTGAAAGGTCAGCAGAAAAGGTTGATGGCAACAGGGTGATAGCCAAACATTCAATCCCAGCTTCAGTTGCACCATAGCATCCCTAGCCCCAGTATCAGCAAAGCAGGACCTCTGAACTAGCAGCAACAATGATGGGTTCTAGACCTCTTAGCCCAAAAACAACTACAAAGTCTGCAGCAAAGATCTTTCAGTAGGGTGAAAGGACTTTGGGAAACCAGCAAACCAAGCGTGGGGGCAGTGGTGGCAGTTGCAGTTTCCAGAAGCTTCAACTCACAGGGAGGTCTCTTTATTAGCACTAAGGAAGGACTCTTACTTTATAGCACATTAGATCTTTCAGCTACAGTGGGATAGGAACCACCTAATAGTTCCAGGGAAGAAAAGAAGGCTTGTGGTCAGGTCCCTAGAAGGATCTCTGAAAATCAATGCTACTTTGGACAGTGCACCCCCCACCCTGGAAACTGATCCCTACTTTAACAAAGAGTTAAAATCCAGGAAGTAGGCTAGGAACATGAGCAGACAACAAAAAAAGAGTCTGACCCTACTAAGTTACTATGATGATAAAGAAGATCAAACTACACACTCAAAAGGTAACACTATCAAAACTCGTACATGCAAAGCCTCTAAGGAAAATAAGGATTAGGCTCAGATAATGAAAGAGTTCAAAAGGGATTTTGAAAGTCAAGTAAGAAATAGAGGAAAAATTAGGAAAAGAAATCAGAGGGCTGCAAAAGGAAATAGAAAAATCTAATGAGGAAAAGAATGCATTAACAAGCAAAAATGGCCAAATGGAAAAGGTGGTACAAAAGCTCACTGAGGAAAGTAATTCCTTAAAAATTAGAATGGAGCAGAAGATGGCGGAGTGAAAAGGTGACTTTCTGCCTCTCCTCCAATCTTCTCTCAAATCAACAATAAAATAAGCCTCCGAACTGATCTTCAAGTCAACGAACTCAGAAATATTTGGGCACAGCTCTCTGGATAACTTCATATCAGGTTAGTCGGACTCGGACAGAGAGATAAATAGACGACAACTGTGCAGGCCGGAAGTGAGGGTGGGACTCAGCTCGGCTCATCCTGGAAGAAATTCCAAACTCCAAACTCCAAATTCCAAACACCTGGAGCTTATCTGAGGCACTCGGGACACTCTGCCCTGATTGGGGACAGGTGTTCTGGCAGACTTGCCTTGTTTAAGGAGTAATTCGGACTTAATCCTAGCCCCCACCGGCCCAGCACCTTAAGTCAACTCGCCGAAGTGCCCCAGGGCAAAGCTTTTTGCAGCCGCCGCTTTTTTTTCCCCTACCTTAAAGAGATATCCACACTGTCTAAAAAAAAAAAAA
>JAJPUD010012307.1:0-50011 GCA_023553655.1 Myrmecobius fasciatus
GTCTGGAATGTTTTTCCTCTTCCCTTCTATTTGCTGAGTCTTCTGGTTTCAATCAAGTCCCAGATAGAACGCTCCTTTTAGCAGAAGCCTTTCCCAATCCCTTTTAATCTAGTGCCTTCCCCCCTTTAATTATTTCCAATTTATCCTGTACATAACTCATAAGCACATATTTGCTTGTTATCTTGCCCATTACATTGTAACCTACTTGAGGGCAAAGACAGCCTTTTGCCTCTTTTTGTTATCTTTATCACTTAGCATAGTGCCTGGCACATAGTAGGTACTTAATAAATGTTTAGTGATTGACTAAAATTAAAAGCCATCCAGAGAAGGTTATATTTTATCCTGGAAACAATAGAGAACCACAGCAGTTTTACTGATTTCCAGGGGAGTGATATGAAGATAGCTGAACTTAAGGAAAATCTCTTGTGTCCCTCTAAGAATCCTGGCTGTAACTTCTCTTTGCTTACCTGTGCCTGGCCGAAGCTCCACTGTGCAGTAACCCTCAATCCATTGGTAGCAGGGAAAGCAGATGATCACTCCTCTGGGGTCAGTGACTGTGATGTAACTGCAGTACCAAGAGTCTTTGGGGAAGAAGGAATATCGCTCTTTGTGTAGCCGAACCAGAAGGAGTTCCCCTAGCTCACAGGGGCTATTTACCTTATATTTCTGAACCTGAGGGGAGTGAGAAAAATCAGGATTACAACTGTGTTCAGAATAAGATCAGACACAGACAAGAGCAGGGTGAATATCTCATAGATAGGATTCAGGAACAGTGCCAGTGGTATGGGCAAGGTAAGCATGGAACTCAAATATATGGTAAAAGTTCCAAGCTAGGGGTAAGATTAAAACTAGAAAGCAGGGTTATGAGTGGATGGCAAAGACTGGGAGTGAACTTTAGAATTAAGGATGGTTTGAGAATTATTTCCACAGAAAATCTCTTCTTTCTTCACGACACTACCACCAATCCAACCTCCTCAGCCCGAGCTCCGTACTTACAGCCCCTGGAGTGAAGTCCCTGCCAATATGATCCAACAGCTGCTTGGGGCTCTCAGCATCTGTACCAATCAGGGTAACAGAGATGGAATCCAGGGTCCCAGCCAGAAAGTAGGGGCCTGTGGCCACCCGCACTCGATATACCACCATAATTCAAGGAGAGCTTGGAGGCAGAAAGCAGGATAGATCACGATTGGGTTTAGGAATAGGGCTAGGCTAGGGCTAATGTTAAGGTTTGCTTTGAAATAAAGATTAAGGTTGGGATCTGAATTAGATTCTTTGGAGCTCTCCAGAAAGAAGCACACTTGGATTTGGAAGTCTGTCTTCTTTCTTGAGCACTCTCGGGATGACTCATTCATCCAGTTTTCTGACACCCCGTTGTGCTCTCTGCCTCCCAGAGGGAGTGTCCATCCCAAGAAGGGCCGGATGATGATGGTTATCGGTGAAATGATAGGGTCAAAGAGACTGTAAGTGGGACTTACATTGAGGTGGGAGAGTATGTGTGAGAATGAGAAAGAGAAGAAAGAGACACAGACAGACAGATAAAAAGAGACAGAGGCAGAGAGAAGAAAAGAGAAAAGAGAAGGAAAGAGGCAGAAACAAAGAGAAGAATAAAGAACAGAGGAAAGCAGAGGAAGGGAGAGGAGAGGACAGGAGGAAAGAGAAGAAAGGAGAGAAAAAACAGAAATGAAACGCAGATTAGGACACACAGGCTAGGACCTGCGCAGCAGAAACATTGTCATAGAACTATGGAGTTGGAATGGAGTTCATCTGGTTCAACCCCTTCATTTGAAGGAAACTGGATTTCCTGGTAATCTTTGTGATGCCCTAGGAGGTCCTGTCCTCATACTACCTCATTCTTTCCCCTCCACCATCTTCTGGACTCCTCCACCTTTCTCTTCAAGTCCTCTGGTGGGAGAACCCTGAATGTCATAGAAGTCTCAGGATGCCACCCTAAAAATCTAGTTCAAGCCTCTCCTTTTTTTTCCCCTGAAGTCTAGGGAGGCTAGTAATTGACAGAATTTGCACTAGGTCTTGGGCTCTAACCTTTACTTCGGATTTTTTTCCCTACACTCCGCTCCAATTCTGTGTTGTCAATCAGTCTCTCCCCGGATTCTGACGCCAGTAGGATGAATGAAGATGCAAGAGATCTGCAAGGATCAGCAAAAGAAGGGAGAACTAATTGGTTTGCAGCTTCCTCTTGTGGCCGTGTTAGGCTCTGCAGTATCGTCCTCAAAGGCTTTAGGTTTTCCCCTTCTGAGGTCCAGAGGATTCGGCCCTAGCCAGGGGTACACAGCGCCTTCGCTAGACTGAGCTGAGTGAGTGTTGGAGAGCTCTCTGGGTAGGTAGACCAAAATTTAGAGTCCTGCCGAAAGTGGCGCAGGGGAAACAAGAACGCAGACTTATATCATAAGGTCCAGTGCCTTGTGCAGGCGTATTTTTCATTTACCCCTCCTTTTCCCTATTTCCTTGAACGCAAGTTGACGCAAGCATAGCCTCTAGTACACTTCGGGCAGCATTCTTGCTAGAGCCCGGATAGCTCAGTCGGTAGAGCATCAGACTTTTAATCTGAGGGTCCAGGGTTCAAGTCCCTGTTCGGGCGGTTTCATTTTCTCCAAAAAGTATTTGGTTGCTTGACCTAAATTGGCCTTTGGTTTTCTTTTTTTATTGCTTCATATAGAAAATGGTAAAAAAATTAAAACCCCAAGGTTAATAATTTTTAAAATGTATATGTGCTTTCTTTTTTCCAATCATTAATAAGCATTTTCTCTTCTTCCCTCCTCAGGAAAAAACAGAAAAATCAAAATTTCTGTATGCATTAAGAGCATAGACGAACAAACCATATTTTGTGAACATCTTTTCAAAGCAAAAATTTTCTTTTTAGGAAAGCGGGAAAGTGGATGTTTGAAGAGTATTTTGTCGTTTAGAGGAAATTCTGAAATAGAAGAGAAAATGGGGGTGGAGAATTGGGGAATGAAAGAACGCAGCAGAGAGCAAAGGGGGGAGAGAGAAGGGGGGGAAGGAAGAGAAGACAAAAAATAAAATTACTTTAAAAGGAGTCTAGGAAAGAGAATTTCAAAAGGTGGTTCCATGGTGTAATGGTTAGCACTCTGGACTCTGAATCCAGCGATCCGAGTTCAAATCTCGGTGGAACCTGCGTTTTTTCTACACGTTCCGTTTCAATATCAGACAAAAATTCACGTAAAAAAGTTTTTTCCCACATCCCAATTTTTTAACAACTGTTTACCTTTTAACTAAAGTCTTTCAGTTCAATTGAATTGAACTAAATTGAACCGAAATAAAAATGTCTAGAAAGAACTTGTAGCATTTTGAAATTTGATAATATTTGAATAATTGGGAGGAATGTGAAACCTAAAATTTGATTTGGGAACTCTTTTTAATTTGAGAAATTTGGAATCCATCATTCTTGCATGCAGTAATTTGTTACAAACAAGCACTATATATATATATATATATATATACATATACACACACACACACACACACACACATACTATAGATATAGATAGATGGATAGACATCATAGATACATAGATATATACTATATATGCAGGACCCTAAGGATATAAATACAATGAAACAATTCCTACTTTCAGTGAGTTTACATTCTAATCCTGAGACAAGTACATGTATAAGTACTTAAAGAATAAATAAAGTAGTTAATTTTAAGGAGATTTGGAAGGGAATGCACTAGCAAATGAGGGTTTCAAGAAATGTAGTAGGAGAGGATTGAACCAAATGTTAAAGGAAGATAGTGATTCGATGAGGCAATGGGATATGAGCCCATTTCAGGAATGGAGGAAACCAATTCTAGAGCCCTGGAGAATAAAACATACACAAGAACGTTGAGAAAATAGGCTGAGAACAGATTGTGATGCAAAATGGAAGTTTAGATTTGATCCTACAGGCAAGAGAGAGCCACTGAAGGTTATTGATTGAATAAGGAAGTAATGTGATCAGATTTTCACATAGTACCTGATCTGGGCTTACTTTTCCAACTTGTATTCTAATTCCTAATCTGAGTTCCCCAAAGAGTAGCTGCACTTCCAGTTTTAGGAGTAGTCATGTGGTGTTCTGTAATTTTTTTTTTCCCTGAGGCAATTGAGGTTAAGTGACTTGCCTAGGGACACACAGCTAGGTGTTAAGTGTCTGAGGCCAGATTTGAAGTCAGGTTGTTCTGTAATTTTTTAAGCCACCATCAGGGTATTCCTTTTTAACACTCTTTTGGTAGGATAAATTAGTTCTTAATAAGATGATATGCAACTTTCCTCTCAAAGCCTAGGACTCTAGTGCTGCAAATACCCTATATAGGCAACACATGTAGCAATGGGATAACAATGCCTTGGTAGTCTTTTCTCCTTTCATAGAGTCCTTTGAAAAGATCCCCTTAGGTTTAACTCTCTGTAGTGTGGAGATGAAATAGACCAGCTTATGATCTTGTGAATTCTGAAAGGCCCAAAGTGCCAGGAGAGGCCTGTTGATGAGAATTTGTAACAGAGTTTACAACTGCAGAAGAGTAAGCCCTGGTGAAAGTGATGTTTCTTTTGCTTGCAGAACACATTGATAGTTCTCTGCTAGGATGGCTCATGAAATATACTTCTTAAGGATAGTTTAGCTGCCACTACCTCTATTGTGGATTTCAGTTAAAAGTCATAGTGTGTCCATCCTATTTTTTAAAAATTTATTCACTTAATATGAGGAAAGATATACCACAGGATATACCACAGAAAAAGAAGTGTCAATTTCCCCTGATGGGGTAAATAAACCAGCTGGTAGCCATGACCACTACCTCTCTTTAAACCCAGTGCTTTATATCATTTCTTTTTCCAAAGTCAAAAGTCACGAGGAAGAGGGATTTCATCTGTGACTTTTGAATGCATCTAGTTTCAGTAGCAATTAAAAGACTATGAGATAAACTGACTTAAAAAAAAAAAAAGTCAAAGAATACCTTCTCCAAATAAAGGCATTCTTACCTTTTCTTTAAAGTCCAGTTAGCAGGGGCAGCTAGGTGGCCCTGAAGTCAGGAGGACCTGAGTTCAAATGTGATCTCAGACACTTAACACTTCCTAACTGTGTGACTCTGGGCAAGTCACTTAACCTCAATTGCCTCAGCAAAAAACAAAAACAAACAAACAAAAAAACAGTTCAAATGCCGGCTCATCTAGGAAACTTCCCCTTCAGACCTCAGAGAGCACTTTCTTCTGTAACTCTCTGATATATTTGTAGCATTCCCTCTGTAATCACTCTCTCAACCCCACTTGCATTGGCAGTTAAATCCCCAGGAGATTTTTTTCATGATCTTGTAAAAATGAATGAGTATTCTGCAATGGGAGTGTCTGGGTCAATAGGAGACTGGGAGATCCATCAAAGCCACACAAAGTCCCATTAATCTAATGGAATCTAAGAGAGAAAAAAATCTCTTCAGGGTTCTTGGGGGTATCTTTGAAGTATTATGGCTTCTAATACAATTGTTAATAAGCCCTTGTGCCATGTGATCCCCTCACCAATCAATCAGTTGATATCAATTAGCTTTTACAAAGGGATACTTACTAAGAAGGTATAATAATAATAATAATAAAAGTTACAAAAACAAAACATCTCTCCAAACCAGGGTCCTTACCTTATCACAAGATCACTGAGGACAGTGTCTTACTCTTATAGTAGTTGGAACAGAAGACTTGCCCTGACAAGGAAGCATATCTAATCCTTCTACCACTGCACATTGTCTTTGTGGGAAGGTAAGAGAGCTCATCATACTGGTGACATATATATATATATATAAAATGCATGAAGGAGAGAAGTATCTCTAATTTCCTAGCCCTACAAGATCATTTCTCTCTTCTAAGAGTCCTCATCAAGTTAGCTTTCAGCAAATGAAATTTTCATGGGAGCCTTTTTTTCCTTTCCTCAGCTGGGCTGGCTCCTTTTAGAATTTGATGTCTAGGCTGGGGGGGGTGAGGTGTCAATCTCCTATCCTGTGAAGAGCAGATCTCTGGTGTGCTTCTATGGGTCTTTATCAGTTGTGATTGTTGCTGCTATTAATTATGGGACTCCAGTTGTTAATAGCACTTTGGATAGCTTTGATGGATCTCTCAATCTCCCTCCCAGTCACCCAGGCATTCCCATTTCAGAATACTCATTCATTCATATAATGTCAGGAAAAAAAAAAAAAAAACATAACAAAAATAGAGGAGTCATATAAAGTGATTGGGAAAGGCTTCCTATAGAAAGCAAGATTTTAGCTGGGACTTGGAGGAAGTCACAGAGAGTAGTAGATAGAAGTTAAGAACACTCCAAATTTGGGCTACGATTATGTTCAATAAAATCAGCTGCAGTCAGTCAATAAGCATCTGTTCGGAGACCAGCCTCAGTGGGGAACTAGATTCTTGAATGGAGGGGTTGGAGTCGGTGAAGTGGAACAACAGACAGCACACTCTATGGCGTGGTCATCAAGTTTGATTTATTGGCAAAAGCTTGTTCAATTTATTCAAGAAAGCTTGTGATTTTTATAGTCTTACAAAGTTAGGGTTGATTAGAGACAGAACAATTATTTGGCTAGGATTACAAAATTTTCTTGGGGCCCAGAAGTTCCCAGGACCCCAGGTACAATGCTCCTTAGAAAAAAGAGAATGTACAGAGTAAATTCATCAAATAATATAATAATAGTGAAACTTTAACTAAAGGTAAATGTACCTTGTGGTCATCATGTCATATCTGGCAGGACATGAGCTTCTCTAAAAATATCACATTTATTTATTCCAAGACTTATAATTAATTTTTAACATCGCCATAAGATATTTTACAATAGGGACATTTAATTTTCTCAGGGACTTTATTTCCCTCAGCCCATTTATTAATCACTTGTACAATAGCTTGTTTTTGTGCAAGGGTCAGTAAACCATGCAGTGGCCTACTTCTCTTACTTTTTTCCCATGACTTACTTGCTACCAACGTGTCCATCTATCACTGATGTTTACTGTTCTTTTCATATCATTATTTATGTAAGCTCCATATAGGAGAGAGAAGGGTCAGGTTGATTGGATCTGGAATTGTTTCAAACAAGAGGGAGTAACTGGAGATTTCTTTTGTAGTTTTTGGGGAAAGCTACCAAAGCTACCAATTTCCCAAGTTTCCCAGTCTCTAAGTTTGTTTAATGCTTTGCTAGTAGAGAAACCTTTTATGTTTGGGCAGAAAGTACAAAGGGGCTTTTGGGGGTGAAGGGCTACATGCTCAGCCTCATTGTGATGGATGGGTATATATACATAAAGCTATGCTTAGAACTCCTAGGACAGGAATTAAGCAGATAATCATTAATAGTCTCTTTCAGGAATAATGAATCCCCATTTGTACTCTGCCCTAAATGTGAAAGCCACATTTTGTTGTGAGTTTACATTTACAGTGATAATCTGGAATACATATAGAGGAGGAAGACCATATGAGAACTCATTGAAAGAATGGAAAATATTTAGTCAGTAGGAAATATATTGATGATGTGATAATTATCTTCAAGTATTTGGAGAAGACCCTTGTGTAAAGAGATTAGATTTAGTCTGCTGGGCCCTAACAGGCACACAGAGGTCAGAAGTTAAAATGAAGTAGATTTAGAGTTTCCTGTTAAAAAACATTTCTCAACACTGAAGATACATATTTCTTTTTCTCTAAATTTTGTATAAAATATTTCCTATATTTTCATACCATTTTGAGCTAAACCTTAAAGCCTTTACCACACCATGCTTTATTTCAAGGTCCCTTGATAGGAACAGGGGCTCTCCTCATGGTAGTCATTTTAATAAATAATAATAGTAGTAATAATAAATAACATGTGTAATTTGAGAATCTTGTGTCTATTAAAATCACGTGCCTCAGATATGGCAGTGTGATCCTGGGAGGCAGAACCTGAAGCCATGAAATTCTAAAAAATAATATGGAGCCATGAAGTTCTAAAAATTAATATGAAAGCCCAATAATTCTCCTCTGCGGAGTAAAAATTGAAGCAAGGGAAACCAAGGCATCGAAACACTTCAAACAGAAAAACCACATCACTCTGGCAGCGGTGGGATTCGAACCCACGCCTCCGAGGAGACTGGAGCCTAAATCCAGCGCCTTAGACCGCTCGGCCACGCTACCGTTCTATACAAAGTTCCTTCTTACTGGCTTCCTAGAGATATGTCAGAAGAATTGCACCAGGAAGAGTCAGGACAGTAAGATTGTTCTTTCCTCCTGGATGCTCTAAGTAATCTGAGTCACAGCTGTGATTAAAAAAAACAGGAAAGAAACTGTATCGGAAGAAAAGAAGGGGGAAAAAAAGAGATACGTTCAAGAGATTTCACATTAAATCAATTTATTGAGGGGAGGGGGAAGAGACGAAGCTCAAATCGATAAGATGGGATAAGAGGTTGTACTCCACACAGCGCTGAGCTACAGTGGAGAGAGGAAACGGAGGCAGGCACTGACCTAGCATGCCTGCGTCGGCGCGGGTAAAACTAGGGAACTGGGAGAGACCGGCAAACCCGTAGCTTCCAGCGCCAACGTCATCGTCCCTATCCGCGACCGACCAACCCACAGAATACGGAGATTCGGAATACACGCAGACTCGCTCTCAGACATACGTACCCACGCACAGACAAGCAAACGTGCGCAGACAAACGCATACACAACATTACGCCCGGACGTGCGCAGATTCGTACACACCTCACGCACAGATACACGTAGACACACGCACACTAGTGCTTATATCATAATACTACCCCAACACACAGATATATGCCACGAACACACGGACAGACTCATAGAAACACCACAGACACTTTACATACCATCCACCCACACAATCTACTCCTATACAGACCCCTCATGCACACACACGAGACACTACATACACACACACCACACACACTCCCATCTCTCAGATCGCCGGTCGGTTCTCTCACAACAGTCGGACTCTGCCCGCCCCACTCTTTCTTCCTCCTGCTTTCAAAACCTTTTCTTTCCCCTCCTGCCCCTTATCCCCTAGGCGGCGATGGTGACGGCTGTAGGGCGAGAGTTGCACGACCTTAGCAAGTGGCTCTGTGGCGCAATGGATAGCGCATTGGACTTCTAGTGACGAGAAAGCAATTCAAAGGTTGTGGGTTCGAATCCCACCAGAGTCGCTCTATTTTCTCTCCACTCCCCCCTTTGGCCTTTAGCGCACTAGACTAGAAAGGAACCCCGAGGCCTGTTAAAAATATTCTCTCACTCCTGCCTTCTCCCCTCTCCTCCCACCTATTCTCTCTAACTCCCGGTTTGTGGGTGCAGCTCCATCTCTCTGCTTACTTACCTGCTTTCCAAGCCTGGGAGTAGGGTACGGGGGAAAGGTAGGGGAAAGGACGCCGAGAGAAAGGGGTTTGGTCACCACTTTATTCCATGCACTAGGGGTACCGGGAACGCGGGGGCTGGGCTGGCGGAGGAGAAGGGACGGGAAAGACTCAACCTTGGGGACTTGAAGGGGCTGATGGGGAGGAGAAGGACGGGGAGGAGAAGAACGAGGAAAAAATATATATTTATATAGATACTATATATAAACAAGAATCTCAACAAGACCACAGAACCCACTATCCCTACCTCTGCCCACCCTGTGCCCTCTCCCCCGATAGCTCGACTTCCTGACCCCGGACGCCTGGGTCCAGAGCCCCTCCCCCGCCCTTCAAAATGGAGTCTTTTCTCTCCCTCTTTCGTCCCACCCTCCCTACCACCTTCCCGAGTCCCTCTACTTCCAGCCCCCCTCTTTGTTCCCCATTACCCTGCCCCTTCCCCAAAAAGCTCAGGGCCAAGGTCTCCAGAAGGCAGGCGGCGGGGCAAGCGGTGACTTGCCCCCCGGCGGCGCCTCCTCTTGTCTCTGAGGAGGCCGCAGTCCTGTGTGGGGCGCCCGTGCACCCGGGTTCCTTGGCCAGGTTGTCCTGAGAGTCGAGGACCAGGCAGAGCGGGGGCTGGTGGGGTGCAGGAGAGGGTGGTGGTGGGCAGGGGTAGGCATCGAGCCTGATGGCAGGGCGGTGGGGTCCAGCGTGGGGCGAGGTGGCGGGCAGCGGGGCTCCCCGGGGCTGGGCTCATGCCGGCTCTGCTTGGGTCGGAGGTAGCTGTGAAGGGTGGAGAGGAGCTGGGCTCGGGCTGCAGGGCTGGCTTCGTGGACGTATGCTGCCAGGCGGAGGAGACACTCGCGGAAACCGGACAGGTAGCAGCTGGTCAGCGCCTCTGAGTCCTGGGTGGGGGATCGAGGGGCGCCTAGAGCCAGGGACGGGGGGAGCAAGGGAGAAGGGGAATCAGGGCAGGGAGGTAGCCGAGCATAGGGGGAAAGACGTGGGGGACGTGTAGTGACGAGAGAAAGGGAGGCAGAAGGGAAGCAAAGAGATATGGGAATGGGGAAAACAAGGCCGACGCCAGCACAGAGAAGTAGTAGTAGGTGATGGAGGACGCAGAGAGACCAATGGCAGGGGGGGAGGGAGGGGAGAGGGAGGAGGAGCATGTAGATGGGTAAGGGTACGTGGAAACAGATGGAGGTGCATGCAAACAGAGGGGTGCGCGGAAACCAGACAATAAGAGAACCCGGGGCACAGAGGCAGACAGGAGCGGTGGGTAAAATGAGGTTGGAGAAATTGACAACAAAAGAGTATAGGACAAGGAAACCGGGCACAGAGCCGTAGGGAAGAGGAGAAGAGGAAACCAGGTGAACAGAGGAGGGCACCAGGAGACCAGCAGATCGATGATAGTGAAACAGACCGCAAAGGCAAGACACAGAGACCGAGACACACGTGTGTTATCTTCACGAAATGCACCTTGAGCGGGACATACCACCTTCCAACCTTTGGTCCTTACTTTCCCTTCTACACTCTCCTGCCTCCACCCACCCCCAGCTCCTATCCCCGGTTTGCTTTCCTCTTCTCTATGTCTTCTCTAATGCATCCCTCTCAGCCCCCACAACCCCGGCCCTGCGTGTTGTACCCGTTGTACCCGGGGTCTCGGCCCGGCTCCGGTCCCTCAAGTAGCCTACGGCGAACTCCAGGATCTCAGCCTTTTCCACTTTCGGATTCCGGAGGTTCTAGAGGCAGTATGGAGCAAGGGGAGAGAGACAAGGAGGGGAAAGAGAGGGGGGAAAGTGGGAGGGGGAAGAAAAAAGCGGGGCCCAGGAACGGGGATTCATTCCACCCGGGAGATCTTCACCGCAGCAGAGTGGGGCGGGAGGATGAGGGAGGAGAAAGGGGGGAAGGGACGTGCAAAATGGACCGGGGGGACGGGGAGAGGTTCTGAGACTGGGATTCCAAAACAGGGGGGGGGTGTTGTAGGTCACTGAGAGACGGATTTTTCAGGCGCAGGGCTGGAGGAACGGATTAAGTGGGTTCCCCGAAAGAAGGAAGGGAAAGGTGTAATACCGGGACTGTAGGGCCTAGTAATAGGGCTACAGAGGAAACTGGGAATTGGGGGGAACACAACAGGGGATTCCTTGAGGGACTGAAAGAATGGACTCCTGGGTCCCTAGGAGATCTTGAAAGTTGGGGAACCAGACCTTTAGGTCTTTGGAAATCTCCAGGGCTAAGACTAAAGATCGGACAAATGGGACCCTGAAGGTCCTCTAGGCCAGGACTAGGAAGGTCCCTGAGAATCTTGGATTTGGGAGGCCGGATGCCTGGGTCCCTAAGGAGTTAGGAGCTGAGGACGAGAAGGCGACTTCACTAACCTGGTCCCGGGTCCTCTCCAGCAACAGTAACCTAAGTTCTTCTAAGCTCCGATTGATACGATCCCGGCGCCGCTTTTCCACTAGTGGCTTTAGCATCTGTGGGAGGGAAGAGGGGAGGCCGGACCGAGCCATACCCGAGACTCAATCACAGACCTGCTGCCCCAACTGCCGGCTCCGAAACTCCTCGGAGCCCAACGGCCCTCCCACTTTTCAAAATAACTATTCCCAGTATTGTATCCCTAAACTCTTTACGCCCTGTCCACTTGCCTCTCCCAAAGCTTCTCCCATTATGAGTTCAGGACTCACTGTTTCTGTTATTTTAAGATCCCCCCCCCCATTTCTATTTTTCAATATGTCTTTTTCTGTTTCCCTGTTCCTTTCTTTCCTTAAAATGGTGATATTTTTCTTCCTCTTTCTCTCCCTTTTTCTTTTTACTCTGTATGTTTATCAGGGGCAATCACTCGTTCTTTGCACACTTTTTCTCCCTCTATTTTTCTCCTAATTTATTGCCTTTACCAGGACTCTTCTCCCTCTTCTCTAGTCTTTTCACCTCTCCTAGGTCGCCTTCTCTTCGATCTTTAATACTTATTCCTAGTTTCCCTTCTTTGATCCAAAGCCCTCTTCTCATATGGGCCTTCTACCACCATCTCTCTCCCTAGCCATCGTCCTTTTCTCTCCTATCTATTCTCTGGCTTAGATTCTTTTTCTCGTTCTCCCCATACCCCAGTTCTATGGCCCTATCTTGTATTCTCCAGTCTTGTGTTGCCTTTTCTATTTCCCTCTGCTTCTTCTCATTCCTTTCTCTCTTTGTTCTCTGCCCCCTTCTTCCTCTTTTCTACCTCTATTACTTGACTCCAGTATCTATGACCACGACCACCTTCCCTTCTCTTTTGGGCCCTTCTGACCCCTCACTCCAAAAGTTTCCCCAAAGTAGGAAACTTTTCCTCTGTCTTTTTCAAGGTTTGAGTGTCTCCTCTTCTTCCTCCTCCTCTCTCTTACCTTGGAATTATCCCTGTTCTCTGCTCGATCCCGGGTCACCATCTCGCATCTGGACCTTGGAATGGAGCTGGTCAGTACTCACCCAATGCTTTATATCAAGACCTAGGGTCCCTGGACACCTCCTCCCTCCAGCACCGCCTCTAGGACCCATCCTTCTCCCCCCTCCTCCCCGCCCCTTCCATAGCCTATAGCCAGGCCAGGTGTGAACAGCCCCCTGAAGACTGCTTAGACTAAGGACATCAGGCTACCGGAAAAAGGAGGTGTTAAATAAGGGGAGGCAAACAGAGCTGAAAAAGGAAAGGCAGCTTTTTGGGGACTGGTGTTTCCCCTCAAAAAATTGTGAGGGTAGAGTAGGGTTGGAATTAGAATTAGAAGAATCTTTTTTCACAAATAAGAATCAGGGTGGAGTTATGGTTGCAGTGAAGAAATGATATTAGCAAGTGCCATTATCTCATTCTTTTTGGTTGGAGTTCATTGAGAAAAGAACACATCTCAGTCCTGCTATTATTCTTTTCTGTTTAATCTTAGTGGTGTTCAAGGGAGAGGCAGTTTACTGTAGTGGCTAGAGAGCCCCAAGACTATGCCTTCAAGTCCCCTCTCCCATGAAGTCCCATCATCCTCAAAGGTCATACATTGCAGAGAAAGTTCTCCTGGTAAAACTACCCTTGAAGTCAGAAAGTCTGACTTCATACTGACTGTGTGATCCTGAATAGAACAACTGGATGTTGCTCTAATTTGGAAGGGGGAAATTCTTAACTGGAAGCTCTCAATATTCATATGTATGCATATTAATATAATTCACAGGATTATTATACTTCATATTTTTATAGCAATATCATCCCAATAGTCCCCTGAAGCAGGCAATTCAAGTATTCTTAAATTCATTTGCAGATGAAGGGATGGAGTGTATAAGTGGTAGGTCCTTTTCCCATGCCCTTCTAACAGGGCCGGGGAGTACAAGTAGCCACATTGACCCTGAAACAAAACAAAACAAAAATGTCCTTCCCCTAGTCTTTTCTGGTTCCTGTTCCCTGATTTTAGAAAAAAGTTTACTCTTTCCCAACTTCCCTTCATTTAATATCTTTCTCTAGATCTTTTGCTTAAAATTCACATTTAATATAGTGTTTTATAATTTACATATTAGATGTCTCCAAATTACAGCTTCCCAAACCCATTCCTCAAAAATACTAGTCCCTAGTCTTTCCACTAGCAAGACAACCTCCTCACTTACATAATGATTTTCACAAGACAGATATGTGTTCTTGAACCCAGCTGGATGGATGGAAACCACTTTGGGCATGGGGTAGAAGAAGCAGTGCTTATATCTTTATTGTATGATAGCATATAGTAGCCATAGTACTGAAACTGTAAGTTCAAGAGGGAAGAAACTTATATGAACCTGAACTTGTCTTAACTTCTTATGCACAATAAATGAAGATTGAATTGTATTCCAAACCTTTAAGATATCAGGAGGGGACTGCCTTGCTCTGTCCTCTTTCAATGCACACATACCATAAAAGGTAAGGATAGGAATAATAGCAACTAAGGTTTATATGCCAGTCCCTTTACTAAGGATTTTATAATTATTATTTTTCAATCCTCACAACAACCCTGAGAGATGTGTTATTGTTGTTCCCATTTTGCAGTTGAGGAAACTGAGGTAAACAGAGATTAAGTGAATTGCCCTAGCATCACACAGCTAGTAAGTGTTTAAGGCCTTGAACTCTGGCCTTCTTGGCTCTGTACCTGGGACTTTGTCCACTGCACCATATAGGAAGACGACAATACATTCAGAATGTCAGAGCTATGGGAGATCTGAGAGTTTATCTCATTCAGTCTGATAATTTTATGCACAAAGAAACTGGGGCTCCCTAAAAGGGGCAGTGACTTGGTCAGAATCCTATAATTTGTAAGTGGCAGAACCAGAAAGTCAAACCTCAATCTTTTGAATGCCAATTCAGTAACCTTTCTGAATACCAACCCAACTTTGTCCAAAAAAAGATAAAATTTTATTCTCTCGTGGAAAGATAAAAAGAGAAGCAGAGACAAAGACAAACACAAATAGAGAATTGTAAGGCGAAAGCTAGTTTTTCCCAGATCCATCCTAGTGCTCTTGCAGACTCTGTAGCCTTGTAAATTATGCAAAGAGCATAAATTTGGCCCCTTGAAAACATCCCAGTTAGTATAATCAGAGTGAGGTGCCTTTAGGACTACAGGATCAGACTCCCCAGTGAGGCCAAATGGAACTGCACAGATGTTGAAAGGGAACATGGCTGAAGCCTGAGGCTCTCTTCACCCCCCTGGGAATTTGGGTCAGGTTTGTGGTTTCCCTTTCACCAGGGCCTAGTAGAGGATAGAAAGGCTGTTCACAACCAGGTGTGGGCCCAACCCCTGGCCATATGGGATGGCCTTAATGATCCAGAGCAGCCTGAGTTGGAAGCAGAAGGCCAGGAAAGGGACTTTCCCCTCTCTCCCACCACGCTTCATCATCAGTTCATTCCCAGACCATCAGGACACTTTAACAAAGTGCCCAGAAGCCTCTTTTCTGCAGCTTAGGTTCCAGTTCTGACCTAGCTACTGGGACCGAGTTCTTCCCAAAAGGGATGGAGTCAAAACTTGTAAGCACTTATTTTCATCTCAATTCTACCCCTAATTTTGACACATTATAACCCCAAAAGTGCATATACTGTAAATAGTTTACTTTGTATACATTTTGTTTGCATATTGCCTTCCCCACTGTATTATAAACTCCTTAAGGGCAGGATTATCTTTTGCTTCTTTTTATAACCCCAGCATTTAGCACTGTGCCTAACTTGTAGTAGGTACTTGGTAAGTGTTTATTGAATGAATATTCATTGAATGAAACACCTGGACCCTGGCCTAGCCTTTGGTTCTCCTCCAGCCTACGTGTCACTGGGGCAACTTTGGAATCATTTATTTATGTAAACAGCACATAGACAGTTCATTGGTAGGCAACTGGCTTCTACTCTAAAAGAGAGCTAGCTCTGGTTCCTGTCCAGTATATAATTTTTTCTTTCTTTTCTTTCTTTCTTTCTTTTTTAATTAGAAGTGTTTTAAAAACACTTAAGTCCCCATTTGTTAGATCCCCATTTGTTAGATGGGGATGGTCATAGCAACTAACTTTACAGGGTTGTTGTGAGATAATAAATGTAACCTTAAAACACTAAATTTAAAAAAAAACATCAATTATTATCATTAATATCTTCCTCATTTTTTGTCTTTGGCTTTTTTTTTCCTTCCATCTCTTTCTTTTCCTTTCTTTTCCTATGTGAATCTCAGTTCTCCACTTCTCCCACTTTCATCCTGTGCCTTCCTCAGGGGCAATTCTAATAAAATTCCCTAGGTGGGGATGGGGAGAGATGAAGCAAAGAGGAAGGTAACTAGAAGAATGGGCAGTTGACTGTTGACTGGGGCAGTCAGAGAGGAGCTTTGCTTAGAAAGCTGCAGGCTCCTCAATTTTTCTTTCCTTTTTCTTTTTTAAGGGATTTTTTTCTCCCTAATCTCTTATTTTCTCTCCTCTCTATCTCTTATCTTAACTGTCTCTGCATTATTGTCTTGGTCCCCATTCCTTCTCTCTTTCTGTTCTAGATATATGTCTCCCCTCTTTCTCCTTTCTCTGTTTTCTCTCCGGGTATCTATCTCCCAGCCCCTCTCTCCCAGGCTCTCAGCCCTTAGCTTTCCTGAGAAGGCTGTTAACACAGCAAAGTTATTGACACCTTCCCTACCCCCTGCTTTCCAGGCCTCTTTGATCCTGCACGAGCTTGGGCCCCAGGCCCACGGGCCAGATGTATCGGCCACTTTTGAGTGCACAGCATGCATGCCTGTGGGGAAGAAGGAAAAGTTAGGAGCATCTGCGAGCAGAAACCCCCTGGCCAAAGAGGTTTCTCTTGGTGTGCGTCTCAGCTTGTTTCTCTTTTTGTCTCTGTGACTGTGTCTCTTTTTGTTTCCCATGTGCTTCTCTCTTTTATGTAGACTGCCTCTATGCTACTGCTGCTCCCCAAACTCCTCTCTTTCCATGTCGTGAGAATAGTTTATTTGGGCAATAAGGTGTGAAACAGGAGGTCCTTGACTGAAGGGTGAGGGGAAGAAAGAGTGGAGGAGAAGGTCACCAAATGGGGGACAAACAAATGGGACAAACTATTTGAAGAGAAAGGAATAGAATGAGAGAAAAGGAAGGAGACCAATAGAACAAAAATAGAAACAGAAAAATGGAAACTGGATTAGGCAAGAGGAGTCATAAGGCTTTATTGAGGTCTTCTGAAAAGGAACTCATAGATCGAGGTCACAGGGAACAAAACAAGAACTGGACCTGGAGCCTGACTCCAAAGGAGGTCTGACTCAGTAGGTCCAGGCTCCTGGCTCTGGATTCTGAACTTTGGGACTGCTTTTGCTCTCTGTTTCCTTTTGGGCTCCTTGCAAGGCTAAAATCACAAAAATTCACTGTCTTGGGGTCAGTGAAGGGTTGTGGTAAGTAGGGATTGGCTAATGAGATCTCACACCCTGAGAATGTTTATCTACAGTTTGGGATTTCTGTTTCAAAAGGCTTGTATGCAAATCACTCTGGACATATCCCAGGCTCTCTGGTTCCCAGACACCTGGCGGGTGTCTTTGACTACTGGGGGGGAGGGGGAGGAAGTAGCAGGGGAGGGCTGTGCTCGTGCCCTCCACGCGTAGGGCCCAGTGGGACGAAAACAAAGCACAGCTGGTCAGGTGTCACTGATTTCCCCCTTCCCAGCAGAGCAGCAACTTTAATTCCCAGCTCTTCCTGCTTCGGCTCTTCAAAAGAAGGGAGATACAAGGCTGGGAGGACTCACTTTTTCCTCTATTCCTAGAGCCCTAGTTTCCCTTGAAAGTCCTGGGAGCTGGGAGGGTGGAGGTGGGGGTAGTAGGAGATGGGAACCTATAGATTTAGTGCCACATCATTAAATGCTAGAAAGTGCCAAATAAGTGCACCCTGTCACCTGGGAATGATCCCCCTCTACCTCCTTCTCTATGGTTTTCCATCTTCTCTCTGGCTCTCTACAATCTCTCCTCTAAACTTTCTGTGGTAGTCCTTTCCCGTGGGATATCATAGGACTGAGAGGTCTAAGACAGGACAGAGCAAGGAATTGAAAGAAACGGTCCTATCTGGGGCTGGGGCCAGTGGACTGGGATGTGAATAATTCACATCTCTCTATAGGAATTCCATAGTCTCTCATGCTGCATTAAGGGGACGCTTAAGGGACATAAAGGTTTTGTAGTCAAATCAAGAGACCTTAGCTGGTAAGTGACTCAATGAAGATATTTTGGGGCACATAAAAATATGATCACAAGGGCAATTATGAGGGCAGAGAAGAATCTAGCAGAGATTTGGCAGTTCTTCTCCCTCCTCCCCCTTAATTTCTCTCCCTCATTTGCAATCCTGTATAATGCTCTATTGTGGTCACAATTTTGGGCCTGCCTTCCTTGATTCTTCATCCCATCTCATATAGGTAAGGACCTGAAAATTTATAGTTAGAGGATGGGAGCTTAATGTTTGGGTGCCTTAGATTTAAGAACTTGCAGGGGATAGGGAGGAGCTGGTAGAGGAGGGCAAAGGCTCATTGGAACTCAAGGAAGTTCTGAAAGTGGGGGAGGGGTACCAGTGCTTAGTAGCCATACCCCTTTGAAGAAGGGTTTGAAGAAGGGTGTGAATGAAAGTAAAGTCAAGGAGATAGTAACACTGCTGTGGTATAGGGTTAGGTATCTGGAAGAAAGGGATTATTTGGAGACCTTATATTCAAGATGTTAGTAAGGCAAAAATATAGGCTCTAAAAGGAGGTACCATTAGACTGGAGAGCTAACATCATGATTAATTTCAAAGTCTGCATAGCAATTACAAATATTTTACCCTCACCACAATTCTACATTGTAAAGTACTGTTATTTTCTCTGTTTTATAAATGAGGAAACTAGGGCAAATTGACTGCCTCAGTTTCCTTATCTATGAGGGATGGTTAAATTCAAACTCAGATCTTCCTAACCAAGGGTCCAGTAACCTATCAACTTCTCCATCTAACTGATTTTAGATAAAGGTAAATTTTTTAAATTTTCAAAAGAAGGAATAGGATGTCATTTGGAAACTAAAAGATCTAAAAGTTAGGTGTTGAATTCTGGCAAAATTTTGCAATATTGTTAAAGTTTACAAGCACATAGAAACAGAAGCAGTGATAATTAAAAGTTAGCTTCGTTAAAGGACAATGTTAGATTAGCCTGCTTTCTTCTCCCCCTCCAGGTTTAATAAAGTGGTAGATCAGGGTTTATCTTTAAAAATTACCTATTAATGTTAGCAGCTTGGCAAAAAGCTCAGGTATTTGAAAATCTCATTTCTTCCGATGCATGAGTGAAGAATCTTTCTCAACCCTGCAGCTCATAAAGACAAAGCCAGAAATCTTTTTGAAGAACATTACTCCAATTTTGCACTTATCTGGCATGGATGTGATTATAATCAAGACATTATGAAGGACATGCCAAGAGATTGCTAGGATTAATGGAAAATTATAGACAGATCTTGTTTTTTTTTTTTTTTTTTTTGTTTTGTTTTTTTTTTTGTTTTGTTTTAATTGCTCCACTTTTCTCCCTGGTCGTTTTCTCACCAGATATCTTGCTGCTCAGTAAATTCCCTCAATCCTTACCACATCACACCTCTTTCTAAATCTTGAACTATAATCTGATCAACTCCAATCATGGAAATGGTTTGTCATTTTATCCCCTAGGGATCCAGCTACCACCCCCTGAAAATCTACCCTTACTTCCAAATAACAATCTCTTTCTACTGTTCTCCTAATTACACTCCTTGAAGTCAGAGACTGTTTTTGATTTTGTATTTATATTCCCAGTGTTTAGCACATGGTAAACACTTAATAAAAATAATTAATTTAGCTCTCTCCTGCTATCTTTAAGGGCCAGGTGGAACATTATAGTTCAGGTTACAATTAGGAAGATTCAGATTGGATTCCCATTCAAAGCATGTATATATAGTGATGTGCCTCAGGGATCTGTCCTTGGCCCTATGCTATTCAATAATTTAGATACTTAATCAAATTTGTGGCAGATATGAAGCTGAAAATAGCTAACACTTTTAATGACAATTCATATCCAAAATTATAGTGATAGTCTAATTTAAATGAAATCAGACAACTTGGCAGAACTATAAATTACAGAGCACTTGCCCATTTGCAATGGTAAAGGGAGTTTCCTCAATGAGAGGTCTCTATATCAAAGAAATCACAAGCCTAGCCCCTCCTCACTCAAATAGTAAAACTTGGATTCAGAAAATCAGGTACATATAGAAACAGGAGCCATGGAAAAGATTGGGTTGGAAGACTGTGAAAATCTGAGTCAATGTTGTGATATAACAGACAAAGTCAATGCAATTTTATCAAGTCTTCTAGAGCCAGGAAATAATCCCATTGTACACTGCCTTGGTCAAGCCATATTTGAATTGTGCTCAATTCTAGGGGCCACATTTTAGGAAGGAAAGAAATCAGTATGGCAATACAAGATTTCATTAAAAAGATAATTTGGGGAGAAATGATAGCTGTCTTTAAAAATCTGAAGGGCCTTCATGTGATAGAAGGCTTAGATTTGGTCGGTTTAACCAGGGAGGATTATCCATAAATTATGTAGGGAAAATTCCTAAAAACTACAACTGTGATTACGGAGTGAAAGGGGCTTTCTTAAGCCTTCAAGATGTTTCCACTGGAAAACTTTAAGTTGAGGCTGGATAACTACTTTCAAACTTTGTAGAAGGCATTCCTGTTCATGTCCAGATTGAAGTAGATAGATTTTAAATTCTTCCCAACTCTGATATTCTAAAGTTTTGTAAATATGGATTGAGGAACTAGGAAAACAAGTTTCTCCCCTATAAAATTAATGAGTTGTACAAAACTATTTATAGGACCTCTATTTTTTTTTTTTTTGGAATGGAAAAGAGGGAGTGTTCATCAACTAGGGAATGGCCCAACAAATTATGGTGTGAATATAAAGAAATATGTACTATTTTGACTTTTTTTTTTTAATGAAAGAAGGGATGATTTCAGAGAAACCTTGGAAGGTTTATATGAACAGACAAAGATGAAATGGGCAAAAACCAAATCATTATATGCAATTTTAAAAATTGTAAAGACAAATTTAAAACACTTAAGAATTCTGATCAATGTAGCCATCAACCATGATTCCTGAGGACTGAGGCTGAAACTGTATCTATTTCTTGTTGGGTTCAGGGTTCAGAATGAGACATATGTATTTTTGGTCAAGGCCAATTAAGGAATTTGCTTTGCTTTACTATGCATATTTGTTACAAGGTCCTCCCTCCCCCAATTTTTTTTCTTTGTCTAAGAGCACAGAGTTTGGAGATAGGGAAAACAAAGTTTTATCATTTGAAAAAAAATAATTAAAAAAAGAAAACACAGGATTTGGATTTAGAAGACCTGAGTTCAAGCCTCTGTTACTTATTACCCGTGTAACTTGGGCAAATCACTGAACCTCGTTCCTCAGTTTTTCCTCTGTGCTAGACTAGATGGTTCTGGTATCCTTTCCAGCTCTAAATGAATGATCCTTCTAGCAGAGAGGTAGGGGACTATGGAAGCAAAACATTGCATTTATTTAGTGATTCCATAGGTTGGTTTTAATAACATTTTTTTCTTGTAACAAAGGAAGTTTTAAATGCTGGGATGGATAACTAAGATCTGTCTGAAAATGACTATGGTATAAAAAAGCATCAATAAAACCATTACTTTCGAAAAGTTAGATTCAATATTCCTCGAGGATGTCGGAGAGAAGAGACAGAGACAGAAAAGCAGAATATCGTACCAAGGTAGATGTAGAGATGGAGGAGTAGGGGGCCAAATGATAATAGTTGTAAAGAACACTTCAGGTTCTTTGGAAAGGAAGCAAGATACGTCAGATAAAGATGCCCATTTTTCCAAAACCCTAAGAGACGCTGTGAGCAGGATTCGAACCTGCGTGGGGAAACCCCATTGGATTTCGAGTCCAACGCCTTAACCACTCGGCCATCACAGCTTAACTGACTCTTTCGTTTCCCTCTATACCAGCCTTCGAATGCAACCTCCTCTTCCCCCCCCCACCCCCGTCCTCACCTTCACTTTCGCGCAAAAACTCGGGGATCTGCCTCCAACCCTTCACTTTCCCCACTCCTCACTCAGCCTAGAGGTTTGGTTCCCGAAATGGTGAGAAGGGCAGGGTTTTGCACAAATGAACGGAACTCACCGATTCGAGCAGAAAGCCCCTTCCCATCTCAAATTGAGCCGGAGGGGCGCAATTACTGCGTTGGGAATAAATCATAGATGCCTTTTACCAAGATGCAGTATGGCTGGGATCCGAACCCAGAGAACTCGTTTCTTAGGTGCATAAGCCGCAACGTAGTTACAGAGGGGAAAAATCATTTTGCAAATTGGTGGAACTTAAAAATGTCCTGCACGTGGCTGGCATTCAGTAGTGTTTTTCACAAGGCGCGGGCACGCACACACACTCACATATTCTCCCCTCCCCCCCCCCCCACATAGGTCCCCCGGCCCATTCCACTACCATATTAAATGGGAATCCCGCCCTGCTGTTGCCCTTTTTGGGGCACGAGCCAGTCTTTCCAAACCCTATCCCATTCCTCCCCAAAATTAGCAAGCGTCAATTCTGAGGATGTAGATGATGGTGGTGCACGGGTAATTACTGCTTTTCATGTTCCCGTGTTCAGAGAAAAAGGTGACACGTTGAGGTGATTAGATTATAGACCTAGAAATCTAGGCGGCTTCCCCACCTGACAATGGAGAGCTGCACCCTGGCTTCTGGGGTCTGAGGGAAAGAGCGAAGGACGTTAAATCTGAGAGTCCAGATCCTGTTGGAAAAAGAGGGTAGGAGGCTACTTGAGAACAGGCCTCCTCACCAGCCTCTTATTGCTTGTCATTACGCTGTGGTTAGTCTCCATTTACTTATTCTATCTGAGGCAGAGGCAGGCAGGGTAAGTAGCCCAGCTCCTGTACGTTTGTGCTTAGTGTGACAGGGGGTGAGAGTGAAGTGAGGACACTGGATTAAGATGGAGGTTGTAGTTTCATTTCTGTCCCTTATTAGCTGTACAGTCTTTATTTTATTTTATTTTTTATTTTTTGCTAAGGCAATTGGGGTTAAGTGACTTGCCAGGGTCACACAGCTAGGGAATGTTAAGTGCCTGAGACACCAGATTTGAACTCAGGTCTTCCTGACTTCAGGGCTGGTGTTGTAACCACTGCGCCACCTAGCTGCCCCATTAGCTGTACAGTCTTAAGCAAATCACTTCTGAGCTCTGTTTCTTCCATAAAAAGGGGAGGGAAGAATCAGAATCATCTCCGGACCTTTCCAATTTCAGCAATCTGTGAATATTAGGATTTAGAGTTGTCTGGTTTACATATTGTGCCCCTCCCCCTAGCTAATTGGTTTCATCTCTATGAAGCTGTAAACTCCACAAGTCCCAGCCAACCTAGAATTGCTGCAACCCTGCATATACCCCTCCCCCAATTCGATTATAATTTTGAATTATCTGCCTGGTAGATTTTTTGACAAATTCAATTGAGGACAACTAATGTGATAACAGCCCTGGTTCCCAAAAGACTTCATGCCACAATGTTTAGTTACAGGTTTTCTGTTTTATATCAAAAGAGACAGACATGACTAAACACAAAAATATCACTAAGGGGAGGTGAAGACACCTGGGTCCCACCCTAAGGGGCAGCAGCACCAGGGACCCATAGTCTTCTATTCTCCCCAACCCAAGGGTGCTAGGGATCTGGCTACCTGGTCCTGCCTAGGCCTCAGGTATTCATTCCCTGACACCCAGCCTCTCCCCTTCCCTGCCAAGTGTGGGGGTGGGGGTAGGAAAAGAATCAGGCCTTTGAGGAAAAGACAAAGGGAGAGTTCCCTAATAAATAAGTATTGTCAGAGTTCCCACACCTGAAGCAGCAATCAATGTTCCTGCTCAGTTGGAATTTAAAAAGATGATCCTACTCTTTGAGTAGAATATATTCTTTTGTTGGTGGAATTGTCTCCAATAGGATGAATGAAGAGGGAGACTTCTACTTCTGGCTGGTCCCTAAGACGCCCCAACCGATTACCCTCAGTTGTCCCTAAGGAAGAGGCAGGATTGTGATTGTTCAGTTAGAAAGGGTCAATATTCAGGGGTACCTCTCCCTGACTGTCTGAAAGGCAGAAGCAAATCTCAAAGTTGGAATTGGCTGATGACTTGAGCATTTTGCTTTTCATTTGTTCTTTCCCCTATTTCAATGACAGAGGTAAGGCCAGGCCTCTCTGTGGTCCCAAGATGACACTTTAGCTGGTGGTTCTTGGAGCAGGTAATTTGGAAGTAGATAGCTCCCCATCTTGTTCCTCTTCATCCATGGCTGTGTCTGGGAAGGCCCCACCCCCATCCTCCTCCATTGGCTCTAGCCCCAATCCATCCAGCTCAGGGAAAAGTGTGTCATCTGGGTACTGGGGACCGGGGGTGCTGCTACCACAATCTACACAAGCCTGAGGAGGAAAAAAGACAAGGTCAGGATGTCCCCCAGCCTGCCTCTCCCACTAGTCTCCTTCACTTCCCACTCCTAGAGGTGGGACCTTCTTGTATTTCTGCTGTAATCTCTCTTTCTTACCATCACGTCCAGGGCCTGGGGCAGCTGACCCTTCCGCACCCAGGCATGCACAGCACCCAGTTCCCTACGCTGCTCTTCTGAAAACCGAGGCTGTTGCTTTTGCATGGTGCGGAGCCTCTCTCGATCCTGTTGCAGCACTGAAACCGTATCCCTGCAAGGACGGGAAAGAACAGAGGAAGGTTGCACATGTAGGGTCTAGAAGTCAGACCTGTTCACATCTTCCAGTATTTAGAGTGTCTTCTCCCCCTACCAAACTAACTTTCTCTACCACAAAACTCCACTTGACTCCACCCCTCAGCACCCTCTAACTTTTCCCTCTTCTTATTTTATCCTCAGTCTCCTTAACTCTTCCTCCTTCTAAAACTGACTCTCCCCTTCCTCCTTTGGCCCTAACCAGGTTTCTTACCTGGAGGGTACTTGATAAGTCATCATGACCTTATGGTCAGCATTAGCCATGAGTAACCAGATGGGGTCCTGCAGAACATACTTAATGACCTGCTCCCCAGGTCCTGTCCCTGGGTTCACCCCAACCTGAGCTGCTGATGCCTCAGCATCAGAGGAGTCAATACTCCCAAAGTACTTGCTGGTGTGGCTACTCTGGCTACTTTCTGAGGAAAAAGGAAAAAAAAATCAGAGAAGTCACGTCTTCCTGTCTTAAAAGGGAAATAAAAAAGAACTTCAGGGAAGTGAAAGGATGGGGGTAGGGAGCCAGAATCAGATCCACTAACAAAAGGGCTTCTAGAAAAAGAAGGCCCCAGCACTCACGGGTGATGCTGGCTGAGGTGCTCCCGCCATGGGAGCCAGAGCCAGAAGCCAGGGAACCAGATGTAGCTGAGCCAGTGCCAGACCTGGAGTCCTCCTGGAGCAATAGCTCCAACAAGTCACTGGAACCTGACAGTGCATCCTGATTAGAGGATTCATTCATCTCCACCTAGGCAGGTATGGGGCGAGGTCCAGGAATTAGAGGCCCAGACTTGGTGAGGAAACAGGTCAAGCTCTTCCCCTTCTTGCCTCTCCTTTCCTCCCTGGATACTCAAGTGACCCCAAACTCAGTAGTCCCTTACCAATTCAAGAAGCATGTGTTAAGCAACACTATGGCATTGGGGATATATATATATATATATATATATGGACAAAAAGATCAACAATCCAAAGCACCGAGGAACTGATATTCTAGTTTACTTTCTCCAGATTCTCAGGCTAAGCAGAAAAATTGAAGGAATAAAAAACAGAAAAAGGAGAGAAAAGAAAAGAGAGGAGGGAGGCAGGGGTGGGAATCAGGAGTGAGAGTATGAGTGTGTGTATGTGTGTGGGGAAGATAGAGTGACATAAGATTATATGAGAATATAAACTGGAAGAGAACGGTAACATATAGATATAAAGACCCAGCAGGAAGATGAAAACATTAAAAGGGGATATGGCAAAGAGGAAAGTCTGTGGGGACGAAGTAACTTACCAGTCCAGTCTCTGGCTGTGTAGCCTCCTCTCCTGGAAGGGGTAGCCTGGAATTGTTCCCAGGCTCACAAACTGTAGTTCCCCCTTCCCCCCGGGTAGTCTCCTCAAGCTGCAGCAGATTCAACTGAAGTGGGGAACTGCACTGTGAGTTGAACAGGGGTGAATCAGGGCATTGGGGAGAGCTAGGTGGAATAGGAGGTAAAGTGGGGGAAGGTGAACAAGGTGCAGGGGTGAGAGGCCTATCTGATAGAGCCTGAGGAACCCCAGAGACATAACTAGTGGAGGTAGAAGGGAACAAATAGTTTGGTAGGACCAAGGCTACCATAGGAGTTACTAAGGGGGAAGAAAAGGGTGAAGGAGATGGGGTAGGAACTGATGGTTGGGGGCAATCTCTGGTTGAAAAAATGGGAAGAGGGTAGGTTTGCACTACTGTTGGGAAAGCAGATGTGGGTGGATTGGGTTGAGAGAGCCATGGAGTGGTCAGAGGTGTTGAGGAAGGATGAGAGGTATAGCCAGGGGCCTCAATCAGAGGAAGCTGGTGGTGCCTTGAACGTTTGGCTTTTGATTTGCCATGGTGGCGGCGACCAGGAGGAGTGGAACCATGGCAGCAGCCTGTGAAAGGACAAGAGAGAATGAGGTTAGCAGACTTGATGCCTCTTCTGGAAAATGATCCCTCTACCGTTACTACCATCACAATGACAATTCATTCATGCAATACTTGATAGCTTACAACAAACTTTCTTCACAATAGTTCTGTGGAGTTGGAACTTCAAGGTTTACAGATGAGAAAACTGAGGCTAAAAGGGATTAAATGTTCTTCCCTAGGTCACACATAATAAATATTGGAATCAATTTGTGAATACTGGTCTCCTGGCTTAAAGTTGAGTGTTTTTTCCACTATAACTCAATGTCATTGGTCCGACATTGTGGAGTTAATAAAAAAGCAACTGGGCCACAAGCTGGGAAAGATTGAAAGAAGTATCACTTTCCAATTTAGATGGATGAAGGGAACAATTCTAGGAAAATTTAGGGCTGAATTAGAAGAAGGCTTCAGGAGAAGAGTGACAGCAGGCAGGGAAGACAGGTATAAAAAGGGATTCATTAAATATAATAATTGTGGGGAATAAAATGGATATTTTTTATTTTTAAAAATTTTATTTAGAATTTTATTTTTCCCTAATATTTAAAAGCATTTTTTAACATTCATTTTTAAAGCTCTTGAATTAAAAATTCTCTCCCTCCCTTCCTCCCCACTCCCCTTACTGAGAAGACAAGCAATTCGATATAGGTTACACATGTGTAGTCATGCAAAACATATTTACATATTAGCCATGTTGTGAAAGAAAACATAGAACAAAAAAAAACCCCTCAAGAAAAATAAAGTACGCTTCAGTCTGTATTCAGACACTATTGTGTCTCTATAGAGGTACGGGTAACATTTTTCAACATAAGTCCTACAGAGTTGTCTTGGATCACTGTATAGCTAAGTCATTTATAGCTGATCATCTTATAAAATTGCTGTTACTTTGTAATAGTACATTTCACTTTGCATCAGTTCATGGAAGTCTTTCTAGACTGAAAGCATCTTGTTCATCATTTCTTATAGCATAGTAGTATTCCACCACAATCACATAGCAAAATTTGTTCAGCCATTTAAAATGGATAGTTTTGATTACATCAAATCGAAAAGTTTTTATATAAATAAAATCAATATATCCAAGATTAAAAGGAAAGCAGAAAATTTTGTGGGAAATTTTTATAGTTTCTCAGATAAAGGTCTCATATCTCAAATATGTAGAGAATTTTGTCAAATTTAAAAAAAATATGAGTCATTTCCAAGTTGATAAACAATCAAAGGATATGAGCAGGCAATTTTTGGATGAAGAAATCAAACTGTGCCAAAAGAAATGATAAATTGATTGATTTTAGAAAACCATGGAAAGACTTGCAGGAAATAATGTAGAATAAAATGAACAAAACCAAGAGAATACTGAAACTTTCTTAGATTTTCCTCTACTAATAAAAATTCTTCCATTATCTCCTATTGCAGCCTTGCTATCTAAGTGGAAAAAGCAGAAGTGGACCAAGGGAGTGGGGTTGCTCTCTTTTTCCTCAAACCAAACATTCTCACAAGTTAGGATTTTATCCTCTCCTCCAAATCCATCTAACATTTTTCTTGTTAATCCTGGGCTAACCCTGTCTCATCCTTTAATTCCTATAAACATGAAGTTGCATTAGACCTCATGTTTCTTAGGACTGGAAGGCTCTACAGATAACATGACCATATTAGATATTTCTTCTTTCTGGGATAAATTCAAGAGCTGGTAGTAGGGGGAGGCCTAGGGATGAAATTACCTCGATTGATAGGGAGTGATGGTCCTATGGAAGGGGTATCAAACACATGGAGTCTGCTGAGATCCTGAAATCGGGTGAGGAAGGCCTGTTCCTCCTTTTGTGTATGAAGTGACAATACAGCTTTGGTCAATCCTACAGGGCGGTAGGCATCAGGAGTAGGGTCAGGAATGGCCATTGTTGGACTAGAAGCTGGACCAGAGGTCAAGCCAGACAATTCTTCCATCATGACAATATCTGTAAAAGATCAAAAAGAAGTAGAGGAGAAGATTTAGAGTAAGATTTATGCTCCACATAATTCATTTATCATTCTGACTTTACCCTCTCATTTCTCAAATGTTCAATTCCCCTCACTTGTGCCCATCCTCCTTACTCCTCTCCAAGTTATTATCCTAGTTTCTTTTTTACCCTCAAGAATCATTAACTTCCTTCCTCCAACCAGTGTTTTTATTGATCACATGTGGGACAATGAATCTTGAGTCCAACCTGTAGAGTATTTCTTCCCCCTACAGAGATCTCTAGGAAAAAAGACTATTCTGGCTCATTCTGGTAATTTTTATCCTATTGAGAATGTCTCCTTATGGGATCACTTCTTCCATCTCACTATCGGGTTATAGATATAGTCTTCAGAGTCAACAATGAAGGGGTCTAGTTCTAGCCACCATTACTTATCTGATCTTTGATGTCCCTGAAATCTATCCCAATAGTATGAATGAATAATAAATTCATGAAAAAGGAGAACAGTAAATAAAATGGATAGAAATTAGAAGGGAAAATGGGCAGAGATTAGAAGAAGGGAAAAATCACAGATAAGAAGCTGTAGCATACAGGGTTAAGTTCTGGGGCTGAGAGGAGGAAGGAGAAACCCTTTAAATTGACTGGAAGAAAGTAAGAATGAGGATCAAGAAGAAAGCCATCTGCACCTAGAGAGAGAACAGTGGGAACTAAATATGAACATAATATTTTCATTCTTTTTGCTGTTGTTTGCCTGCATTTTGTTTTCTTTCTCATTTTTTCCTTTTTGATCTTATTTTTCTTGATATTTGTGGAAATATATAGAGAGGAATTACACATGTTTAACATATATTGGATCACTTGCCAACTGGGGGAAAGGGTAGGGAGAAGGGAGGGAAAAAATCAGAACACAAGGTTTTGTAGGGATGAATGTCAAAAATTATCCATGTATATACATTGAAAATAATTAGGTATAATTAAAAAAAAGAATGAGGATCAACTGGGAGGTTCAAAAAAGGCAGAAAGTTTGGGAAAAATGCCAATCAGAACCCCCTAAAATCCCCATCTCAATAAATCAATCCAGAATTGTATTACAGATTATCAGAACACATGGGAGTGAAAGAGGAAAAACAGAAGGGCCATTCCAAAAGCATTAAAACCTAGAACATGCTGAGCCAACCCATGGCTCTAGCCCATCCCCTTCAATACCCTACACCCCCCCATACCCGACTCCGGGGGCTTCTTGTCTCCTACATGGACGATAGTAGAGCTGAAGCTACACTGACTGGTGATGGAGACCACACTCTCCGCCTTATTGGCAAGGGTGAGCGGGGTCAATGGGCCTCCCACTACTGGCTCCTTCTGGAGGGGGGCCCCCTCCTGAGACAGCTCTTCTGGTGGATCTGTACAGAGAGATAAGCACCAGTTAGGAGGTGCAGTGGAATGAGAGTAGATATGGGAAAGGAAAATACATTAATGGAAGCGGACAATAAGGAACTAAGGAGCAAATCCCAAAATGGAAATATAGAGAAACTACCAAAAGGGGTGGAGGCATTAATGTATGGGGAAGGGAAGAAAAGCAAACCACAAAGAAAGAAAACAGTATCAAAGAGCAGAAAGGGGAGCCAGAAGAAGGAGTAAGGAAAAGAATATGGGGGGGGGAATGGCCATAGATCAGAGAATGTGCTGCTGGGAAAAGGGGAAGAAAATAAAGAATGGCTATGGAGTCAGGAACTAGGCAGGATGGGTAGATGGGGTTAGGGGAAGATGGGAAAAGACAAGATAGAGAACTAAATAGAAAAAAAGAATCCAAGAGAGGAGTGGCTAGGAGAGGAAAAAGAATGATTAGGGAACTGGAGGAGGACAAACTTAAGGTATATGGCTTCTTTACCTTTTTTGGGCACTCCAGAACCCTGCCCCGCCTTCTGTCGGTCATCATCAGAGGTGGAAGATGCCGTGTGGGAGGAAGAGGCACATTTCCTTTTCACTGTGTTGGGGACATTACAGCTCTCCAGGTAACTGAAGAGATGGAAGAAAAAATGAAGCTGAAGTTGTGTAATGGGAGGGAGAGGGAGGAAGTGTGGTACATAGACAACTTAATAGAACAATATAAGGATGATAAAAGTGAGAGATGAGGACAGGAAAAGTTAAATCATCCTAGCAAAGTTAGAAGTACTGAAAGATGTAATACCGTACCGGATGATGCTGTCCAGGCAATTGATTTGCTGGTAGGAACAACTGGATGGCTCTTTTCTCTCTGAATCCTCAGGAGCAGTATTTACATGAGGCCAAACCTGGCTCAGTGCAGGAGCTGGTTCCAAGGGTTTGCCAGGGAGGTCCCTGGTCTTGAAAGTATCTAGGGTTGGGAACAGCAAAAACAGAAAATTATGGTAGGTGTGATTGTTCCCTGGATATTGTCCCTCTCTGGTTTGGGGGCTCCATTCTGCCAAGCCTAGACATTTTCTCACCTGAGCATGGAGGCCAGTTGGGTTGGGACCGAGAATCAATGAAGAGCTGCTGCCCTTGGTGCTTCACAAGATGCACATCTTTACAGATCTGCTGGAATGTCACCTGGAGGAGAGGGTCATAGAACTGGGATTATTTGGAGTAGATCAAGAAAGAATATACTGTTAAGAGAAGAATGACACGGAGACAGGTAGCCAAAGAGAAGTAGTTGGTGAAAAAAGAATAAGACCAGAGGCCAGAAAGGAATGGCTTAACAAAAATGGTAATACCAATTACTTTATTATTATCATCAATATCATCATCATAGAGACTGACTGTAAATCAACACATTATATTAGCTTTTTTTTCTTTTTCTTCTGTTTTTTTTCTCTTGTGTTTTTCCCCTTTTATTCTGATTTTTATCTCCCAAAATGATTCATAAAGAAATGTGTATTTTAAAAAAAATTAATATACATATGTAACCAGAAAAAAACCAATTTTTAAAAAAGGAAAAAAAATAATCATCACCATTATCATCACTGAGGTAGAAACAAGGAGGACACTCACTGGAACAGAGGACCCAGGATGATCAGTATCTCCACCATTGCTGTCGCTAGATGAGCCAGGGCTTAAAAAGGGACCTGGAGAGGTTGGAGGGCCTAACCCACACATTCCTGTGGGATTCACACTGTGGACTGGCTGGGGAGGAAAAAGAAAAGAAAGAAATGAGCAAGTTTAAAACTTCCAAAGCCAGGGCAGGGTGGTGGTGGTAGTGGGGGTATTGAAACCTGCTGTAGCCTTTCCATTATAATTCTATCGATTTCCTCTCACCTGTAGCAACAATCTATGGATCTGTTCTGAGAGCTCCTGGATGTCTGGATCCATAGCTCTTATGGGGACTGGGACAGGAGCTGGGGGAGTGAATACATCCTCATTTAGGGGAGCCCTGGGGAAGAATAAGCAGAAAATCAATCTATTGGGGGAAGCACAAGTTTGCAGATAAATACACACATACCCACAACGACCATACACCCATATTTTCACACACAATGACAATCAAGCAAATATGAGGAATGATTAGATTCCAGATAAGAGGGATAGTCTAAACACAGAGGTGGGAGACAGAGTATCATGTCTAGGGACAACAAATAGCTTGGCCAATGTACAGAGAATGTGAAGGGAATGTGAAATTATTATGAAAAAGATAAAAGTAATACAGGATGTGAAGGACCTTATGGATGAAGGACCTTGATTAAAACCAATGCATTTGTACTTGACCCTATGGGCAATGGGCTTTGATAAGCTTTTTAAGCAAGGAAATGACAGTCAGCCCCTCAACTGAAGAATATTAATTTGACAGGTGTTTGGAAACAAGGAAATCAATTAGGAAGGTCTGAATTAGGGTAGCTGTAGTATAAGTAGAGAAAAGGTGATGGATACAAGAAATACTGTACAAGTAGAATCAAGAACATCTGGCAAATGATCAGATGTGAAGTGAGAGGGAGTAAGAAAGAGAAATTAAATTTGACTCCTAGACTGAGAATGATAGTACCTTTGACAGAAATATGGAAATTAGGAGGAAGGGTAGATTAAGGGAAAGATAAAAAGTGTTGTTTTGGACATGTTGAGCTGGAGATGCCTTGGAGGAGTTTCAGGTAGAGTTGTATAATATGCACATTAATAAAGCAAGCTTGATCAATTCTGATGGGCATGGTTCTCTTCAACAATGAGGTGATTCAAACCAGTTCCTATTGTTCAGTGATGAAGAAGCCATATACACCCAGAGAGAGGCCTGTGGGATCTGAGTGTGGACCACAACATAGCATTTTAATATTTTCTGTGAATATTTCCCTGCATTTTGTTTTCCTTCTTAGGTTGTTTTTTTTTCTCTTTCTAGATCTGATTTTTTCTTGTGCAGTAAGATAACTATATAGATATGTAAACACATATTGGATTTACTATATATTTTAACATGTATTAGACTACTTGTCATCTAGGGGAGGGGGTGGGGGGCAGGAGGGAAATATTTGGAACAGAAAATTTTGCAAAGGTCAATGTAGAAAAATTACTCATATGTTTTGTAAATAAAAAGCTTTAATAAAAGTTAAAAAAAATAAAGCAAGTTTGAGGTTCAGAAAAGAGATATGGGCTGCATACATAGAACTGAGTCATATTACATCAAATTAAAATTGAATTCAGTTGAACTGCTGACATTAATAAAACAACATAGAAATAAGAAGGAAGGACTAAGGATTGGGGTTGAGTGCAGAAAGGTCAGATGAGAGGAATTATTGAGGATTGGCAAATAGAAAGGAACATGGGGTGATAGAACAACAAGAGATTCAAGAAAAGTCATCACAAAGCTGAACTGCTAAACTAAAGGCCCCGCTTTTGAAGAGGAGAAAATGAGATTGGAACACAGAAGACAGTCTGAGGAAGCAGTGAAGAGTACTCACTAATTGTGGTGAAGATGGAGAGTAGGTTTAGAAAGGATGAAGAACAAGGAGGGGTGAAAAGATTGTAAAGCTAGAAGGTAGAGAAGGGCTCGAGTCTATTTCTCACCACTTATTTCCCAAATTCTCCAAGTATGCTTTAATTTTTGGATCCTCTGTTTAATCATCCTAGATTGCCCCCTTCCATATTTCTTCCTTCTCTCTCTCTACTCCATCAACTTTTCATCCTAATAGGATGGATACTCACGTTCGAACTTTGTGTCTACCCAAAACAAAGGCCACTTTTCGGCTCCAGGGATGGACAAAGCCAGCCCAACTGGTGTCCATGGTGACATATTCTCCATTTCGGGCACAGAAGCGTATAGGGGAGTGGTCAAAAGGTTGGCCCGATAGCTGCAAAACTGTAGGATGATGAAGAGGGAAAACAGGTTGGTGGAAATGATAAAGGGAGCAGAGTTACCTGAGGGTTATAATACAGGGGGAAAAGGCATGTCAGAGGCAGAGGTAGCAGGGAAAAGAGCTGCTAGAAGAGAAAAAAGGAAGAAAAAGTAGAGAGGTACAAATCAAAGGGCAAAGACTAAAGGAAAGAAAAGGACAGCCTTATTTTGGGGACTTACTCTTCTTGTGGATTGCCAACATGAGAGGTCGGTCTTCAGGGTGCAAGAAAAGGAGCACTGGTGCCCCCAGAAGGTCCTGAGGCAAGTATCCTAGCAATGGGGCAGCCCTAGAAGATGAGATAACATTGAAAGTGATCTCAATCCCCAAAGGCTTTTGCTCTGAATCCCCAGATTTCCCATATTCCCAGGTACCCCATAGTTCAGTCCTACTTAGCTCCAAGATGTTTCATTATCATACTAATCTCATATTTTACAAAATCTTGGCACTATATCAAATTGCTTGCCATCTTGGGGAGGGGACAAAGAAGGGAAGGAGATGGGAGAAAAAATTTGAGACTCAAAATCTTATAACTATCTTATCTTATAAACTATCTTTACATATAATTCGGAAAAATAAAATACTATTTAAAAAAAGAACCCTCCCCCTCAAATTTTACCTCTCATCTACATCTTGGAACAGACAGCTGGGTGTGTGCCGTGTAGTGAAGATCCTCTTTTCTGGGGGAATTCTGGGAGCTGGGAAAATGCCGGAGTGGTCATCATCTGGAGTCTTTTCTGGCAATAACTCCACCACCAGCCTCTCTTACTGAACAATTCTAGCCTCCCTACTCCTATCAACTCCAGCCCCTGCTCTTTCCTCCTAGAATCACATTTTAGAACTAGAAATTATTTAGGACAATTCTGTACCCTGAGGCTAGAAAGCTTCACTGGACAGATGAGGTCACCAGAACACAAGATATGTATGGGATCTTCCCATGGTCACAGAATTAAAAGAGTAAGGGAGAAGAAATCAGGCCTAACTTTTAATACAGAATTTGAATGATTCTTTTTTTTTTTCCCTGAGGCAATTGGGGTTAAGTGACTTGCCCAGGGTTACATAGCTGGGAAGTGTTAAGTGTCTGAGAGCAGATTTGAACTCAGGTCCTCCTGACTTCAGGGCTGGTGCTCTAACCACTGGCCCCTCTTCCCCCCCCCCCCACCTCCAATGATTCTTAAGGAAAAAAACAAAACAAAAACAAAAAAACTAATGGGAGTCAAATTCCTGCCTTTCAAAGGTTCCTTTTATGTTAGAAGTCTGAGGCATTTTATTTTGTCACCCATAAGTGAATCTCTTGGGCCTCATTCTTTCTTGATTTCTCTGTTCTCTCTGCCCCTTTCTCTTCCAGGTTCACCTCCTCAGAATTTCTTTCTACTTACCCTCATAGCCTGAATGAATTCGTTCAGCAATTAGCAGACAGCATGGCTGTGCTGGGGCTCCATCTGAGAGCTGGATCTTAGTCACATAGGGGTTCAATCGAAATGGCTGATATTGGGGACTTGGTTCCCGATCTGGGCCACCTCTAGTTTTGGAGAAAATGTGAAACAAGAAGGGTCACAAGAGGAACAGGGTGAATGAATGAATACCTTCCTTCCCTTATCCACCCAACCACTTCAGACCACAAGCTCATGGCCCCTGAAATGAAAAGACAGAAATGAAGAGGGTGCCTAAAGTGAAGACAAAAAACCACTGAATAAATAGCCTTCCTGCTATGTTCCTGTTCTGCACATTGTATTCTGTTTTTTTCTCCAACTTACCTGATCCTGCAGAAGACTGATTTCTCCTGGGTGAAATCCATGAGGCTTGAACCTGGAGAGAGACAGTGAAGTAGAGTCAGTGCAACCATGCCTACAACTCCCAGGCCACTTCCCTTAACTAGGAGATCTCTAAGGCCAGAGAAACTGAGTCCTCCTTTGTTCCCTGACTAGAAATCTCAGAGTCTTTTTGCTCTCACTCCTTCTATGGTTTCTTGCCCTTGCTCTATTTTATTTAACATCTCACACTGGCCCCACCTCCAAGATTTCCTCAGTCCTTACCAGCAGAGGCCCGGGAACCCCATGTAGGCAAGCGAGATGGGGCAGTGGAGCCATAGAAGACACCCACATCCTGGGGGGCCAACAGCTCTGAGAACCGCACATCCCGGAAGACTTCTCTCTTACAGCGCAGAAGAACAGCTGCCTGATCCGAAATGTAGACAATCCGGCCGGTGAGAAAAGAGACAGCCACAGAGAAAGAATCCTGGGGAGAAAAGAAAATAAAAACAAAAAAGGCTAGGTCAGGAGCTGGCCAGCTCAGTCATCAATAGAATGTTGTGCCAGGTGAAGAAAAGGTTAGGGAAGAAAGAATAGGGAGCTAAAGAGAAAAGAAAAAAAGAATCAAGAGGCTGAGAGACAAGGAAGTGGAACAGGGAGGAAACAAGCTACTATGTACCAGATGCTATGCTAAGCACTGTACCAATATTATCTCATTTGATTCTCATAACAACCCTGGGAGATAGGTACTGTTGTCATTCCCACTTTATAGCAAGACAGACACCAGAGAGATAGGGACCAAAAATGTGTGAGGAAGGGAAAGTCAAGACAAAGAAGGTAGAAAGGTGGAAGGAAGAAGAAACTTAAAGTCAGCACTAGGGGAGGGAAAAAAAGACTGCAAGGGGAAAAAAAGGACAAGAAAGAGTGAAAGGGAAGAAAAGAAAAAAGACTAGATAGCTAACCTGATTTCGGAGCGTATACTCAGATGTGATATGTTCTAACTCCTCCAATGTATAGCTGGACATGTCCATGGAACAAGGTTGTCCTTCCTCTAAGCTCCACTGCTGGTAGTAATCTTGATTGGCTGCAGAGGAGGTGGGGTCAAGTTCAGGAGTGCTCCCTTTCCATTAGAACCATAATAATAACAACTAACATTTATATAGTACTTAGTATGTGTCAGGCACAGTTCCTTTGAATCCTGCTAGCTTCTCCTACTCCACACCTTGCCTAGTTGTAGATTCCCTTATCCCCTGCATCAAACCTCTTCCTTCTACTCCTCAGTCCCTTTTAATTTCATTCTTCCTCTTCCCTTTATGTCTCCTAATTCCTTCCAAGGCTCTGATCTCTTTGCCAAATACATTTGTTTCTCTACAATCTAACCTCATTACTCCTAATTTGTAGCTTACCCTGTACTTGTTTAACACAAGCAAGTGCATATTGCAGGGTGGCCAAAGTCCCTGATCGACCCTTCCCTCGGTGTTCTGGTGGAAGTCTACATTTTAACTCTCGGAGAGCGGTCATCAGTTCCTTCTGTGTTCGTGCCCGGGCTGACTGCTCACTGCTACAGAGGTAAAAAGTGGTACAGGGAACAAAAGATATTATTTACCAGGAATATTGCACCCTGCACCTCCAGGAGGTATACTCCACATACACACACCCCCCACACACAACTCCTATCTCACTATTACCTGCAACCACTGGTTGATGGGTTATCCTGCTCAGAGCTGGCACTCAGAAGACTGTAAGCAATGGAGCTGCTTGGAGGAGAAGGGCTCTGAGAGTTGGTGCTACAGAAAAATAAAGACCATAAAAACAAAAGTGTTCAACCACTCATCTTCACATACTAGGTAGGATTGGAATCTATTAACACAAAGGTCAGGTTCCCCATCCCAAATTATCTTACTCTCATTTCCCTAAGTTTCCTTAATTCTTTCAAGCCCCTAGACCCTTATGCAACTTCCATATCTGTTATTCACATCTCTCCTTAATTCTAGGTTCCATCACCCCATTATCCTTCTTCTTACCTCTTGCTGCTTTCTGTCGTCTCCAGCAGGGCAGAGTCCTTCCCATGGCCAGAAGAGGAGCTGTGAGAACTATGCTGGGAGGTACCCTGGGATTCTGGTCCATTGGATTCATTGCCACTTGAACCATTGCTGTTTGCATCTGTATCATCCACTAGGCTAGGACCAGGGCAGGGTCTGTGTTCGGGGGGGCCGGGGGATTGGGATCCCCTTGAATCAAACCCTTCACCAAGCCCAGGGCCTGGACCCCCTGCCCCACAGCCTCCCTCAATGGCGCCATTCATGGTGGTACCATGGGGAGGACAGGGGAAAAGTCAGTGAAGGGAGAGAGGCCACCACAAGGGAATACAAGGCCCTTAAGGGCAGGAGTTTCCTTGGTCAGGAAGAAGGGAGGGAAGAAGTGTCAAAAGGTGAAGTCAGTGAAGACTGTGGGGAGGGATCACTGCTGGAACCTGGAGTATGGAGAAAGAAGGGGAAAAGAAAGAGAGAAAGAAGGATTCTACCCTCTAGCACTTGGCTCTTTCTTCACCTCTACTTTGGTGGCTGATCACTCTTCCCACATAAACCCAGGTGAACTTCTGACTTAGGGTAGCTACCCTCAAGCCACACAATTACCCAAAGGTCTCAAAAGTGTTTATGCCCCTCAATGAACCTGGGGCAAAGCTCTTAAGTCTTCTCTGAAGATGCTATTTTCTTTTTCTTTTCTTTCTTTTTTTTCCCCCTGAGGCAATTGGGTTAACCAATTGAAGTTTCTGAGACCAGATTTTAACTCAGGTCCTCCTGACTTCAGGGCTGGTGCTCTATCCACTGCCCTATCTAGCTGCCCCAATGCTATTTTCTTAAATAGTATAATCAACAGATCCTGCTCTGGACTCTAGGAAAGGTTCTTCTCTAAACATGAATATGTATTATATATATAATATTATGTATACTATATATAATATATATATTAAATATGAATAGTATTATGGACTTTAGAGCTAGAAGAAACCTTAGACTGTTAATTCAACACCCTACTTTTATAGATAAGAAAATGGAAGAGTCTAAACAATTTGTTCAAAGTTACACAGCTAGTAAACAGAGCTGATATTTGAACCCAGGTAACTCAAAATCCAGTACCACATAAAACTATTATATACATACATATATATATATAATGACCCAAAAAAGATTATACTATCCATAATTAATTTTGTGAACCTTAAAGTACTATACAAATGTGACATTCTTTCCTACCTGATTTCCATTAATGTTTGAAAAACTTTATTCTAGGACAGACTGAGACTGAAGGGAAATAGGGAAGGGAAACAAAGCTGGTAGGTTAAAAATGCTGGAAAGCAGTCAATATGGCACAGTAGAAAGTGGCTTTGGAGTTAGAGGAACTGGGTCAGATCCTCACCTCTGACACTGGTGACCTGTGTGACCTCTTAACTGCCCTACTAAATAACATTTCTCTTCCTTCTTCATCTTTCTGCATTTATTGACACTGATGATCCCTTTTCTCCTCCAAATTTTCCTGATACAGCTCTCCCTTGGTTCTTCTCCAACCACTCCTCCTCAATCTCCTCTGCTAAAGATTGATCTAGGTCACTCCTGCTAATCACAAATGTCCTCCCAAGATAGTATACGTACTATCTTGCTGGGAATCTCATCAGTTCTCAAAGGTTCAGTTAGCCTCTCTATGTGGACGATTCCCAGATCCATATATCCAGTCTGAGTCTCTTTGCTGAACTCCAGCCATCTACTGCCTTTTAGACATCCTGAACTAGATGTTTCCGAGGCATCTCAAATTTAACATCCAAACCTGGATGACTTTTCTTTATCCCTAAATTCTCCTTTCTTTCCAACTTCCACCTTAATGTCAAGGACAATACCACAACCCTCACAATCACTCTGGATCTATCCAATCTGTAAATAAATCTTGTTCTTATTTTTACAATACCTCTCATATGTTTTCCCTTCTCATCACTGCTCCTCTGGACTACTCAGATGTCTTGAGTTTCCCCACTTCAATCCACCTTCCATTCAGCTGCCAAAGTAATTCTCTTAAAACATAGGTCTGATCCTGTCACCCTGCCATACCCCCAAACCTCAGCACTTCCCAAAATAAATATAAAATCATCTGTTCAACATGTAAAACTCTGTGGTTTCTTTCCTGCCTTCCTAGTCTTGTTACCCTTCCTGATGATCTAGTCACATTGACCTGATAAGTGGGCTAGGCTTTGCACTCGCTGTTCCTATTTCCTCTCCTCCATCACTTAGCGTCTCTCACCTCCTCTAAGGCTCAGCTCAAATCCCACCTTCAGAGTGCGGAGGTCTATCCCTCTCACCTCACCCTACTCTGTCTATATCTTGCATCTACCTTATCTGCCAGATTAAACAAGCAGATAGCAGGCACTAATACATGGCTTGCTTAAAACAAGTCACTTAACCTCCTTGGGTCTCAGTTTTCTCATTTGTCAAGTAAGGGAATGTGAATATCTTCCTTCTATTGTCATTAAGGCACTGACTCTGTGAGTGGAGAAGAATCCACTTTTATTAGAAAGGGTAGTGAAACTGGGAGAATAGCTCCTATATTTAGGATTCATGTACTAATTTTATCTTGGGAGAGGAAAAGAGATTGGGGGTGGGGCTGGAGAAGGGTATGCCTCCACTGAACATGCGCTCACTATACCAGCCACATACTTCAGCTAAAAGCGCTATAGTAGCCGGGGCAACCTACTTCAGTGGCTGAGCTTAGTGGCTGCTGGAGGAACTTAGAGGCCCAGAAGAAGGAATGGAAGAGGGAAGGGAGAAGGAAGAATAGAGTGATTGCTTTTTCTTCTTTCCTCCCCTTTGGTGAGGTAGAAGGGATCACACTCCAATCCATGTGCCTGCTGCAAACATGTGTAGGAACAGAAATATGAGTGGGAGATGTGATCCAAATGCAGTCTGGAGAAGACCCTTAGGGTCCCCTAGGGACCGTAGGCACAGGAATGGACCTTGCACACAATATTTACCTCCTACATCCCTAAACCACCTCAGCATACACACCATTTCAAATGAGGAGTAGGAACTATGATATGCCTGAGTCACAAAAAAAAAAAAAAACAAAAAAAAAAAAAAAACAAAAAAACAGAAATAATGGAGGGGAAGGAAGAATGGTTGGAGAAGAGTAAAAGGGATATGATAGAAGCTTCAGTTCCAACCTGAAAAATCCCCATCCCCTCCTCCACAAGATTCTCAACCCCAAATAACCATGATAGTGGCTGTTTTCTTCTCCCCATTTTCTTAGAAATTCAGCATCTATGTCTTTATCCCCTACAGATTTCCCCTTTTCCTTTTCTTTGCTCTTCTAAAACCAAGGCACAAACATCTAAGTCTGGAGTAGGGAGCAACATAGCAAACATCCATTTGTCTGTCTAGCCTCTCCCTGCTCCCTTTTGGTCTCCTAAACATGTTTCTTTCTCAACCAAATATTTTCTAAATCAGAGCCAGGAGAAGGAAGAAGGCTGCAGCCAACAGCAAGAACTAGGTCTGGGAACGGGATGTTCTAGCCTTAGCCTCGGCTGACATCACAACAGGCACTGGGCCAGGGATGGGGGAGAAACTGCCAAAGGGAGTTCCTTGTGTGGTAATAAAGCCAGGGAACAGAAAAGAAAGAAAACAGTGGGGGAATACTACTTCTGAGGATCCTAAGAAAAGTTGGGCCTCTCATAAGGACAGCTGTAAGCCTGGGATAAATGGGGTGCCTACAGGTAATAAGGGTCATTGAGAAAATGGTGGGGGTGGGAGTTATCAAGAAGATAAGATTGAGAGACTAGATTTCTGAAGAAAGCAGTTGTAACTAGAGGGCAATGGATATCATGATCTTAAGAGTCTAGCAGGAATATTTAGGGTACAGTCAGAATCAGAAGGGTAGTAGAGTGCTGAAGGGAGTAGCTGAGGGCATGACAGTTCAGTCATGCACAAGTTCTGATGAGGAAAAAGGAAACTGAAAGGAAGCTCTACAGGGATGGGGGGGGGGAACACAATACCTGGGGGTTCAGAAAAGGGATAGAGAAAAACAAGACTTACTTGTAAAGTTGAAACACTGTATGCCCAGAGGATCACGGAAGCAGCAGGGGAATAGAGGCTCTGAGGACGGATACGGGGCGTAGCTGGGTGGATCTAATCTCTAGTGCCCTTACCTGCCCAGTCCTTTGGCTTCCTCTGGAAGGAGAACTTCTCTAAAAGCAGAGAGGCGGGTTGTATAATGACAGGCATTGGCCATCATTGGTTTCCAGCCTGCTGATGTACAAGCCCTACCTCTGATTGGCTGAGGATTCCGGCAAGGTGCCTGGTTGGCCAGCCACTCCCACTGAGGTCAGGGCTGTTACACACACGACTGCACGTGGACTTGGGTGCTGGCACTTGGGTGGAAGGGCCCAGTACATTAGGATAATATATAGTTTTACAAAGCAAGGCCAAGAATAATGTTGTACATGTGTAAGTGATCATAGCTTTGCAAGATTAGCTAGACATCCTGATTCTTAAAAAGAGCAAAAGGAAGAGGAATAGAGCTTCAGAATTAGAAAGGATAAGATACTGATTCAGGAGAGTATATTGGAGAATACATCCCTTGTCTTGCTAATGACACTGCACCCTATCAGAAATTTGAACTACCACTTCAAGGCCCTAGGACACCTGGGGATAGTGAACTCTGAGAGGCCTGGGGGAATGAGAGGTAACCCTGGCTAAGACCCCTGAGTTATCTCCACTCAGCTGTGCTTGCTGTGGGCAGAGCAGACCTAGCTAATCAGGAACAGAAAAGGGCAGCTAGAGCCAATCAGGATTTGACATATGTGGGGGAAGGTGGGAAGGTGAACAGTGAGGGGGGGAACTTAAAACCAATTAGAATATAGTGGCAAAAGATGCCCTTCACCTCCACTAAGAAAGGCAAGTGTCCCAATGGCAATCAGAGAAAAAGTCTCTCAATCTGCCCATTCAGCGACTTCTCTTTTCTGGTTCTCCAGGATGCCACACGGAGGCTGGAAAGACTGGGAGATTAGGAACAGGATCTGAGATATGCCAAAAGGGTCCCTGGAGAGGGGAAAAGTGAATGGGATCTGGAAATAACCAGGGAGGGAAAAAGCACTCATACCATTTTTACGGATTTGTTAAAAAATGTATTGGTTTTGCTTATTTGTTTTTTCTCTTCCTTTTATTAAAAATATTTTTTGCTATATGGAATGGCTCTCTGGGAGGGGGAAAAGGGAAACAAAACACATTGGAAACAAAAAAGATATCAATAAAATTTAATTTAAAAAAAGGTGGGGAGAAAGTCAGTGGCAATATACATCTAGGTCCCTAAAGTAACAAAAAGAAGAAACTAAAGCCCCACGAAAAGAACTGATCAGAAGTCTGGATGCTAGATTCAGAAGATATACTTTGTTTTGTTTTAAAGAATATCTGGGTACTAGGAATATTCAGGATTTGGAAGGTTGCAAGAAATGGAGGATGAGATGGGAAGGGAAGTATAAGCACAAGTTCGAGGAAAGCTGCTTTTAAGGACTGAAAGCTCCCCCACCCCTCCCCAGAAACACAGCCATATGTGGAGAAGGCCCTAGAACTGCTGACATAACTAGGCATGGGGTGCATCAATCCCTCCTTGTCACATGTGCTGAGCTTTCCTTAACAATGGTCTCCTTTTTATAATAGGGAGAGGAAGAATGAGGGAGGCTTGAGTTCTTTTAAGTTATGAAATAACCCTGTGAATCAGAAAGGAACAAAGGCAACTCAAGATCCTAGAGGTTTGGTCTTCTCTTAAAAACATTCCCTGTTACCCCAAAACATACACTTCCCCTATTGTTCCTCTTTATTAAGTCCTCTCTCTCTCAGGATGAAGGTGCTTCTGTCCCAATCAGGGTCTTTAGCTCTCCCCTCCCAGTCTTAGCTCTTTTCTGGAACCTTGGTTTTAAGAATACTACCCCTTCCAGACGAGGTGGAATAATTCCACCCCCACTCTATATTATGGTCTCCTCAGTGACCTAATTGTTATCAAATGAGATCACATTTGTAAAATGTTGAGTACAGTGCCTGGCACATAGTAGGCACTATATAAATACTTATTCCTTTTCCCTTCTCTACCTCTCTCTTTATACTCCACATTCCCTCCCCACTGCCCGATTTACTTCTACTCAGTCTCACTGTTCCCACAGTAACAGAGTCCTGCTGCTGTCAATGGAAGGAGAAGGAGCAGGTAAAGAAGTGACGTCAAAGCAGAGGAAGGAAGCAGACTAAAGGCGGGGCAAAGTGGCTTGGAGAATGTGGGGCAGGGAGCCTGGAAGCTAGGAGAAGCAGTGGTTTGGGAGGCAGCCAGTAGGAGGGCGGTGGCAGAGCAATGAGAACATCTTGTTCTTTTGGCAGGCAGCCTAGGACATGCAACCGTCCCGTCCTGGCTCACTCTTCACCCCCTCCCTACCCCCACCTCTTCCTGTCCCAAAGCCAGACGTTCCTGGAGAGACAGAATTGAGGGCAAATGGATGGTCAGCTACAGGACCCAGTTGTCAATTCTTTTTCTCCCACAATTAACCATACTAGCTCCAGACCTTCAAGTTCTACCATTATGGTCTCTAAATTATACCCCAAATTTGCTCACATGGTCATAAAAAGCAAAGGTGTGGAAATCTGAATTCTATAAGGCTAACAAAACAGCTTTGATTCCTTATCTTCCAATTTCTTCCCCCTCCCCCTGGCAACCCAGTACAAAGGTATAGGTACAAAATAAGAAAACCACAGCACAGAGCAGACAAGTAACTAGAGAAACCCAAGAGAAGGTTCAAAGGATCATATAATATTCTCCCTGGAAGTGAGCAGGGCCCAGATGGAGGAGAAATTTGGCAGTAGGAAACATTAGGTAGGAACTGATACTAATTGAGTACCTGAAAGAAGACAATAGTTGGGAATGGGGCTGGGTTAAAGGGGGGGGGGGAGTTTAGAAGGGTTTCCAGGAAGAGAAGTCAAGGGTTGCAGGAAAAAATTAGGACATTTGGAGCTTAGACACTACATTGATTAAAGTCCCTCACTTCAATTCCTTTATTATATTTGTATAAAAGCAGCAACAATAAGAATTTCCTTCTTAGTTGTACAGCCAAAAAGGAGTTCCCTACTCTGCTTTTGGTCCTATTCCACATCTTTCACAAAGATTCTCAGCTCTAGTGCCCATGAAAGATGTCACTCACCGCTCTAATTTGTAATTCTGGTATATACCTGGGACTCTGCCATCTGCCTAATTTTTGGCCTCATTCCTGGAACCCAAGTATCTAGTACCTCCCAGCCTGGTATTCTTCTATCTTTCTGCAGACTCGGGAATCTGGCCCTTTGGCATCCAGCTCTCCTTTACCAGTTTCTGAAAGACCCAAGCAATTGTCTGCTCCCTTCTATCAGACTTCACTCTATTCAGGAGCTAAACTGTTTAATCTCTTCTTCACATCTATAATCATTTTCTTTCTTTATCTGGAATCCAGCACTACTATAATTTTCTATATACTGATATGGGTATAACTCCCCCCACCCACAATGGATGCTGAAACAGGTTCTGGGATCTTGAGGTCATTATTTTCTCCCAAAGCAAAGTAGCTAAAACTTGGCTTTTAGCCATAGTTCTGCCAAAAATTAGCTGTGTGACTTACTTTCTGTAGGTCTGTTTTCTGATCTATAAGATGGGGGAAAGGGGACTGAAATATTTTTAATTCTACTTCTAGACAGACTATTCTATTGATTCTATTATTTCCTTTCCATTAAATACCAACATTCCATCTGCCAAATTCTCCTCCTAATCCCATAATTAATTGAAGAATTGAGGTTAAAAAAAGTCATTTAATCTGAAAAAGAATTTCCCTTCTGTTTTCTAATTATGTTTCTCATATATCTCTCTTTTTCTCATTTGGCCCAAAGATTCTGAGATTGCCCCAAACAGCCCCAAATCTAAGACAGATACCTCCTCAAGAACCCCATTTTATTCAATCCCTTTAAGCTTGGATATTAGAACCCATTAATATTGGATTTATGCATCTCATGAGTTCATCTTCAATTGTCCCAAATTTAATAGTATAATAGCATGCTTTTCCATTTTTCAGTTTCCATGTTTCAACTTGCTCCATTGCATAGGAAATGTACACACACACACACACTTAAAGAGAAAATATGATCTAGAAGGAGTATTAGATTTGGGAGTCAGGAGACACCTTGAATTCTGTCCCTAAGGCTTATTAGTTGTGTGTAGTCATATAGATTCCTCATCTATAAAATGAGAATAATATTTTCTATAGCATCTATCACAAAAGGTTATTGTGATAATAATAGTTAGCATTTATATAGTGATTTGTAAAGACTATAAAGAGCCTTACAAATATCTTATTTTATCAAATGAGATAATTTACACTTATAAACCTCAAAGACTACATTAGTCAACTATATGATTACCACAAACTCTATCCTGATGCTTAAGAAACTTGCCAAATTGCTAATATGGTACAAGACACCTTTCTATTCCCTAAATATCCACTTTTTTCATTCTTTTGTCTATTTCACAGGCCAATCCAAGTCATTTACCTCTACTTCTCTCAACAGTCAATACTTATCCCATTCCTCCAAATGACCACCATACATTTGAATCACCACATCCCATATAACAATAATAATAATAATAATAATTTTTATGGGGAAGAGGAGTTGTGTTGCTTGTAATCCTACCATCAAACTTCACCTACTATACCTTGAAGTTTCTCCAAACCTGACAAGAATGATTTTTCCTATCTCTGTACTTTACTCTTACCTCTTATGCCCCATCACATGTAGCCCTGTATCATATAATTAATTACCTGTTTACTATCCCATCTTCCCCCACTGGCCTGAAACTTCATGATGCAAATTTCATGATGCTGGGGGTCCTAGTGTCTTGTACTCCTCCCGCCCCTACTGGAAAATGCCCCACATTATCACACAACCTGTCTGTCGCTGCCCCCAATCCATGGGATAGCTCACCCCAGAGATACATCAACGCACCACCACCACCCACGGATATACACACACCCTTCCCCAATGTTATCACACCTCAGGTTTCCATTGCTTCCCACGGAAACAGAGTCGCTCATTGGTAAGAGCCTGAAAATCTCGATCCTGGGGTTGTTGCACAGGTCACTCAACTATTTTGTACCTCAGTTTCCCCCTCCCCTAGATGGCTTGGAAGAAAGCCTTGGAGGCTGTCAAGAAGGACGCGTTCACAACCAACCTGCTTCCCTCTTCGCACACGCTGGCCCGTACCCCACTCACCACTCCCGAGTTTTCAGCGGGCATCCGAGTTACAGAGGATCAAGGATCTGAGCTCAAGCACACAATACACTTCCCCTATAAGGGTCCAGGTCGGTTCCACCAAGAGCAGCCCAGTACAAAGCCGGCGCGGGACAGTACCGCCCATCTGCCCGGACGCCACGCCCTTGACGCGCTCATTGGCCTGGGCACACCCAACCCATGCCCCAATCCGCGTGCCGATGACCCGCCCCCTCCGTCCGTCCACGCACGTTTCCCATTGGTCCTATCAACCCCAGCCGTTTCCTCATTGGTCCCGAAGAAGCCGAGCGCGGATGCTCCACGTGCTCTCGGGCCCCACCCCGCCTCACATTGATTGCTAGCTTCCCGACCGGAAATCGCGTACTTTTTACTTTCTCAATGGTCATTGGCAAATGAAAATTTTTTTGGCTTACCTCGTCCTGAACCGCGTGAGAAGGTCCCTCCTCTAGACTATTCTCATTGGCCATCTTTGGAAGGAGCTGGAGAGGACACGTGCAGGGCGCCTCACGCGGCCACTTGTTTACCAGTACTTAGCTGAATTTTTCCGTGACATCACGGGTACCAACTGCCCTAAGAATCAGTGCTGGCTGGGCTTTAAGGGGAGAATAGGAGAGTGAGGAGTTCTTGGCGAAAACAAAAGAGTAGCAAGAGGATAGGAAAGGGCATGAAGTTCTTTGATAAAAAAAATGGTATCTGGTGGCTTAATTGGAAGGGTGTAATGTGGAGTGGTATGGGGGAAGGGTGGTGGCAGCCCGTGTGGCGTAGGAGCCGTGAAGACTTAGGGACCTTCTAGACTGGATTGGGCGAGGTGGGAAATGGAAGGGCATGAAGTGCTTTGCAAATCGTAAAGGGCTCCGTGAATACCATCTATGGATCAGTGAACAAGTATTTATTAAGCACCTACTGTAGTGCTACACACTAAGATGTGTACAGGACAAATTGGGGATAATCTAAGGGACCCGAGAAGGAGGAGATCCTTTCACTGCTGCAGCTCAAAATTATGAGATAAAGGACTTTATAAATCTTAAAAATATAACTTACTGAGTTGAGATGTGACTCTGAGATTGGAGAGGGTAGTGCGAATAAAGCAATGAGATAAAATTACCTGTTATGGCATGTGGCGGATACTGAGAATGATAGAAGCAATGTGATCCTTGAAGTGTGAAGACTGAAAAATTGAAGGCTCCGTCTCAGATTTTTTTCAAAATCATCTTAAGAAAATTTCTTCTACCAATGCAGATTTTTATACCTAATACGATAACAATATTTAACTCCTAACATAAGAGAAATGCTCAGCATTGAAACAGATGTGACTGTGCCCAGGGATCATATAGCCAGTATTCATCAAAAGCTGGACTGCCTTTAATAACTATTCACTGTTGCCTTTGTATAGTGATAATTTTCACTGAAATGAAGTGTGATGACCTGGATTTGAGAGAAGGGTAATGGAACTCAGAATATGGAGCTTGGAAAGATGGAATATGGAGCTACGATAATGACTGAGGGGGTTTGAAGTGTTGAAGTCACCTTTCTCAACCTCAACTTCTTTACTCCCCTAACCCTCAATCACTTGCTAAGTCTTGATTTTTTTACTTCTACAACATCTTTTCCATCAATCCTCTTTATTCACAACCACTCTAGTCCATCCCTCATCATTTCTTTCCTGGGCTCCTGAAATAATTTGCTGATTTGTCTCCCTGCCTCAAATCTCTCCTCTTTTCAGATTATCCTACACCTAGCTGCTAAGGTAGTACAGAGATCTGACCAATATGCTCCAGTGACTCCCTGTTGCCTCTAGCATCATATACAAATTTTACAATTATATACAAAAAAGTTTGACAATCTGACTCTAGCCTACTGTTCCAAATTTACTCCATTACTCCCTTTCACAAGTCTTGCCAAACAGGCATACCTGATGTTCTCCATAACATTCTAGCTCATGCCACAGTAGCTTCAAACTGAAATTCATTCTCTTATTAAGGGGAGAAGCTGGACAGTGAGGGTCTTGTCAAGAGCATGCTCTGCTTGATGTGAGCCACCTGTCATAGAAGGCCCTACTCTCTAGAGCATGTATAAATATTCTGTGGCTACTTTCTGTCTGATGTATTGTGAAGAGGAGCCTTTTGATTTGATGATGAGTCAGATGTGGTGTTTGTACAAAAGAAATGATCTAGGTGAATTAATCTTTTTCTTTTCCTGTTGATGAAAAAGGAAGATTAATTGGGAGTCCTGGCTTCATAGAAGCCCTCAGTGCTGGAGACTGCTAACCTTCAGTCTCACCTGGAGCTGCTAAGAAGCCCAGAGCACAATTCTCTGGTTTTTTCCTGCTCTTGGGCGAAAAAATATCAGGGATGGCTACAACTTTTTGGGCAAGTCACCAGAAGTCCGGAGAAAAGAGTCCATATAAGAGTTTGCCAAAAGCTGAGCTAGATGAAATGCTAGTACTAACCTAAGGAGCAACTTGCTTGACTCAGTCCCAGCAGTGAATCAACTCAGAGTTGCCCTGCCCTTCTACAGCAAGGGAGTAATTAGAACAGTGACTATGACAAATTTAAAAATTTATTGGGGTTGAATACTTTATAGCTACAATTTTGAGTTTAAATTCTTTTTTTCCCAAAAACTGAGCTGATTAAAAAGAGTTATGTCTACCTAGTGTTAGGAGGTATTTTGGGGAAATGTTTTATAAATTCTGTCTTTATGTTATTTTCTCAGTAAATAATTCCTTTGTAAAAAATTAATTGAAACTACCTGGTTAAATGATACTAGGGTGCTATAGTTGGCCCTGATTATATCAGTGATATAGGGAAGATGTTAATTGTAAATGGTAATTGATATAGGAAAAACGTCCTAGAATGAGGATTTAAGTTAATAACATTTTGTAGAAAAACTTCATTTCCCTTCAAGGTAGCCCTAAAACTCTTAAAGGAATAGATGTTAGTTGGTTTCCTGGGAACTCACCAGAGAGTTCTTCATAAGAAAACTTGTGAGTAGTAGTGTTAGGATACCAGTGAGAGTGAGAATTGGAATAAGAGTCTTTTTACATGAGTTACATCTCTTAGAATAGCTAGCTTCCTTCAAAGCAGAGCTTGAAATTTACTTTTTACATGAAATTCTTAGTAGCAACAAGATGATGCATTGGATATAACAATGGATCTGAA